>JARFJB010002086.1:565000-567500 GCA_036346205.1 Vesta saturnalis
TGTCTCTCTGTCTCTCTGTCTCTCTGTCTCTCTGTCTCTGTCTCTCTGTCTCTCTGTCTCTCTGTCTCTTTGTCTCTTGTCCTCTGTCCTCTCTCATCTCTCAGTCTCTCTGTCTCTCTGTCTGCCTGTCTGCCTGTCTGTCTGCCGGTCTACCTGTCTGCCTGTCTGCCTGTCTGCTTGTCTGCCTGTCTGTCTGCCTGTCTGTCTGTGTGTCTGTATGCCTGCCTGACTATCTGCCTCCCTGCCTGCCTGCCTGCCTGTCTGCCTGTCTGTCTGCCTGTCTGCCTGTCTGTCTGCCTGCCTGCCTGTCTTTCTGTCTGTCTGTCTGTCTGTCTGTCTGTCTTTCTGCCTGTTTGTCTGTCTGTCCGTCCGTCCGTCCGTCCGTCTGTCTGTATGCATGTCTATTCCTCCGTCCGTCCATCCGTCCACCCGTCCACGCGTGTGTGTGTGTGTGTGTGTGTTGAGTGTGCGTGAGCGTGAGCGTATGTGAGAATGAGTGTGTGTGTGTGTGTGTGTGTGCGTGTGCCTGTGCGTGTGCGTGTGTGTGTGTGCGTGTTTGACACAGATGTGATGTTGGTTGGAATGTAATACACTCTAAACACAACACAAGGCTGTATATAACCAGTCCGTCAAATAATCTCACAATGTTAATTTCAAATAAATAAATTTTGGTGTATTTAATTTTTATTTCAGCTTCTTCTTATTAATATCATAAATGCACAATTTGCATAAATAGATAGGTTCATTCATGTACTTCACCAAAAAGCATTCGGAATGTTTTTTTATTGACAAAGGAAATTTTTTTTATGATTGTGGACCTGAACGGGCTAAATTAGGCCTATCGTGCTAAAGCATTCAGGAACACTTAGGAGGATGGATAGAGGGATAATGAATTGCCAATAGATGCCTATGAACAGCTACCTTAAATTTTCTCATATCATAAGTGAGAGGAAAACAGGAACTAGGGAGATCATTCCAGAGTTAGAAGCCTTGTAGAAAAACGTGGATTGCGCCCCTTTGGTACGACAAGTGGAGATTTGTACTGCATACTGATGATGTGAATGAGCGAACCGAGTGTTTCTCGCAAAGATAGCCCGAGATGGCATCAAAGAATATAATTCAGCAGCACAATAGCCGTTGTAATAACGGTAATACAAAGAAAGAACTGAAACCATCGCTCTCTTTTGAATACGATCAACGATATCGAGAGCGTATTGCGGAGCACTAACCCAGAGGTGAGAATTATATTCCAGATGAGGCCGAATTTGGGCCTTATACAGCAGAACGAGTTGTCGAGAGGTAAAGTACTGCTTAGATCTGTACAAAAAGCCTATTTTACGAGCAGCTGTTTTGGTAGCTGACAGAAGATGGTCAATCCATGAGAGATTTGAAGATACAGTCATACCCAACATAGTAATAGAGTCTGAAAACTTAAGAACTGAGCCATTCAGACTTACAACAGGAAATGATCGATTTTGGCGGACATAAGGCAACACTGAGTTTTGTTAGCATTAAATTTAACTAGATTATTGCTTCCCCATTCGAGAATATGTTCAATGTCTATGTTGATTGAATTTGCCATTTCAGATTTAATTTGTTGATTTGACATAGAAGGTGGATTATCACTATGAGTAGACTGAGATGAACTACAGTGAAGAGTGCTATCGTCAGCAAAGCAATGGATCGGGTTAGTTGTTGAAGAAATAAGGTCATTTATGTACAGCAGAAAAAGTGTAGGCGCTATAACGGATCCCTGTGGTACGCCCGCGTTAATGCTAACTTCTTTTGAAAAAAAACCATCAACTACGACACGTATTCGTCTTTTATAAAGGAAACTAGAAACCCAGTTGATGAGCGTATCATTTAACCCAAACGAGGTGAGTTTGGCAAGTAAACACTTATGCCAAACTTGGTCAAATGCCTTTGAGATATCTAAAGCGACTACAACTGTTTCACCGGACTGCTCTACTGTATTGTTCCAAACTTGCGTCACATATTAAAGAAGATCGCCTGTTGAACGAGTTTGCCTATTATTTATATAATGGGCTTCATTATACGGAAACAATACAAATATCTAGCATATCCGTAAACATCAATTTACATTTGAATTAGAAGAGAATGTAATTAATCCATGTATGAAACAAGTTCATGTACAACAATCGGTATATTACACATGACTTATCCTATAGATAAAAACCGTTAAAAATTTTCTTAATTGTTTTATCGATTCACAATACTATCAATAGATGGTATTAGTTTTAGTTATTGTTTATTTAAAAAAGTAAAATATTTGATGTTCTTTTAGACTATTTTAATGAAATAATTACATAGTTAAGACTATAATAAAACAAACAGAGCATCAATAAAATATTTGCCTAGATTTTAAATATATTAGTTATTGAAACTGACATAACCTAAATTTATGTGTAAATTTGAATTTGACATTTATTAAAATACCTCAAATACTATTATTTAGAAATCTCCAGACAAAATGCCAAAA
>JARFJB010002086.1:572500-615000 GCA_036346205.1 Vesta saturnalis
ACATTAACACAAAAATCAATATTAACATTTCTCAATCAACTTTCATTTCCAAATTTTGCAAAATACGACCTTTGATTTCTTGACAACTCTTCAGAATCACATAAAAGCTTCGTTCTAACTGCAATTTACTATCAGTTTAGCTCTGACCATCATGATGAAGGCCTTAGTAATCTGCCTTTTAGCCAATTCTGCTATTCATGTGAGTATCTTCTCTTTATAACTTCTATTAGTTTAATTAATATACAATAATTGGTTTAGGTTGTATTATCAGTACCAGTTACAACTTCAACTCCAAAAACTACTCTCGATGAGTTAATGAACAAAATTGATGGGTTACAATTATCTCTCAAAAAAATTCTGCCAACGGAAAAAGATGTTTCGCAATCAGTAATTCATTTATCTGAAGATATTACACGAAACGTCGATAAATTTACAAAAACAATCCATGCACAAGAAATTATCAATGGCATTGAAACAGATATTTCTAAACGGCTTACGACATTTCTCACTGGAATGAAATCACTCATAAATGATGTAATGCCAGAGACTGTCCAAAAATCTTTATTAAATATACAGGAGCAGGCAAATAATATTTATGTAGAAGCTCAGCAATGTGAAAAAGATGTTCAGGCTAATCTTGCAGGTAAGTGAAATGATTTTATGGGTTTCCAGTTTTAATGTTGTTTCTTTGTAGACGCTCAACATAAATTGGAGGATTTCGTGACAGAGTTTTATAATTATATCGCCGAAGCTGGTAAACGGTTGAAAATTGAGGTTGAAGCAGCTCTTCAGTAACGCTAAGTTATTTTAGGATTTGTAAATTTTAGTTAAATAATTTTTCTGAAGTAGAAAATGTGGTGTCGCTACAGATTTGATTAAGTTTGTATTTTCGTACTAAACTATATAAAAGTACTACCGTGCATTAAAATGTAGTTTAGCATTATTAAATTAAACGTTCACCTTGTATATCATTGTTTTTTTTAATACATTACGTAGTGATGAAGACTTATAATTAAGATATTTCGCTTTTGTAAATGAAATTGTGCATTTTTATTACTTTTTTTTCCAAATTTAAACATTTCGATAACAATTACAGTTATCTACTTCATTAAATTTATAATAGTTTTTGCAAATAAATCAAAGAAATATATGAAAGTAAAACTCTGTAGTAGTTAGGAAATGTGTATAAAACAATCAACTACGAATATAATTTTATTTTAGAAAAGATTAGCTGGAGATTTATTAGATTAAATATTATGAAAAATGAAAAATCAGAACACCCGCTAATGGACGAAGGCTAATAAAAAAAGATGTCACAAACAAAAAACAAATTTAACAAAATTTAATAAAACTATTAAGTAAGTCCAAAGATGTGAAAAAGTGGTAAAAGTATCTACAATTAATAACGGAACATGGCAATTAAATTTAATCACAAATCCCACACAGACATAATTTTCCGTTAATATGTATAAAGCACTGTTCCAATTTCAAAGGTTTCTGAGTTATGAATGATTCTAGTTTCCTTTGCATAAATTGTTATGTCTTTCGGAAACATTTAGTAGTGATACGACATCGAATCTGATCATAATATTACCTTCTTGTATACCAAAATTAGGGATGTTTTAATCAAATATGCAGGAATTTTAATGCGATAAGGCTGTTTCGCAACGTTATATGTGGGAGATGCAGTCGCACTTACATTGGTTCCCAAAGGAACATTAAGTTTACGAATCTTTTAAGATTCAATAAAGCTCTTCGTTGAAGGAAAGGTGAAAGTGGTACGCCAAAGGTTCTACCTTTTTTAAGTGCTTTCATAGAGTCACACGATTTCATGCCCATGCGCAAATATTTTAACTATGAACGACAATCGTGAAAGTTTGTATTTTCATAATCGTTCTATTAGACGATTAGGAAAATTAAGCTATTTTCATCTACATTGTCCTGATCAAAAGATTATTCCACAATTTCTGTATGTTAAAAGAAATTTTAATAACGGTCAAGCTGATTATATTTATAGCCAAACTGAAAGAGCACCTCTACATAATCAAATTCATATGATAAAGGCCGATTTGGACAAAAATGGAACAGATCCTTAACATTTACGTTTCAATTTAGTTATCTAATCAAGTTTTTTAAAAAATGAAAGCGTTTGAAAAAAGTAGAAACTTTACGATAACACCAATGGCAATATCATTTGAGGACATAGTTCCTAATATTGAGAATTCTACTAAATATATATTTTTTGATGATACAAATAAAGTTTGATATCAAACAGTTAAAACATTGCCTAACGCAAAACCTCCAAAAAGTAATTTACCTTTCCGTCAACAAAGAGCTTTATCAGATCTTCAAACCTACAAAGGGAAAATTAAAAGAAATGAAATAATTTTAATAATAATAACTTTTCGCAGGTAATCATACAGCCTCTTTCTTAATACGTTCATAACGAAAATAGGCAACATTGTAAAAACACAAACAATAATATATATATATATATATATATATATATATATATATATATATATATATATATATATATATATATACACACAAGGTGATTCTAAAACAGATGGTCAAAATTAGGTAGCTGATGCAGGATAGCAATGCAAACAAAAAAGTTCCTATCAACTTGGGCCGTAAAACGAGCCATTACGGAGATACAGGGTGTTTAGTTTTCAATTTGATAAGTTAATTTATTTAATATTTCCGTTAGTTTTCAATAAATAGCTTTCAAATTTGTAGCATTGCCTATAATTCTTATGCCGAATAACGTGATTTATCTAATTTCAATATATCGTGCAGATCGCGCTAGTTGCCGCATATTTTTGCGGTTAAAAATGACGTAACTTTTTTCTAACAAAAAGTATCAACTTTTCCAAGGCACAATTGGATTCTGCGATCAATATTGCATAAAAAAGGTATACCTTATTGAGCTCGCTATCTGTAACCATTTCCGAATAAAACTCAATTTCACATTTCAATACTCAATTATTGGTATTATTACAATTCGGAGAAGTCAGTAGAATATTATTGAAATAAATGATTATAAAAAGATTTAACAGAAAATATGAATAAATTACCGATAATGATATCATTTCAATTCTCAAAGTGTCCTCCATTTTCTTGTATACACTGTTGCAGTCTTCTCATAAGTGAAAATACTACACGATTTAGTCTTTGCTCTTGTACTATTTCATTGAAAGCGTCTTCAATTCGCTGGCGCAATTCCTCAACAGTTTCAATCAACTGAGCATATACTTTATTTTTCACTTGCCCCCAAACATTGAAATCCATAGGATTGAGATCTGATGACCTTGGGGGCCAAATTAAAGGAACCTCATTGCCTCGGCCTATCCATTGATTTAGAAAATTTTCGGATAGTCATATACGACACTGTCAACTAAAATGGGGAGGGGTCCATCATGCATGCACCATAGGGCACGCCTTCTCGCTAAAGGAATGTCTTCCAAAAGTTCATAAAGTTGATTGGATAAAAAATCGTGGTACGTTTCTCCGGTTAAATTACCTTGGAGAATGCGGTAGCCTAGAAGTTCAGTCCCAAGTGTTGAAGCCCAGACATTAATTTTGAAAGAATGTTGGTAATGAGTAGTTTTTCTGGCATGCGGATTCTCATCGGTCCAAACATGTTCATTAAGCATGTTAAACACTCCGTTTTTGGTGAAAGTAGCCTCATCGCTAAAGATGATATTTCAAAGAAAGTTGGGGTCCTGTTCGAGTGTTCATGCCTCCTCAGGAGCAATCCACAAAGTCTGATGCGTATGGGTCTAATCACCTGGCAAAATATCCTGGATTTGACGGTAATGGTCAAAATATTCTCCTCATTTGCAACTGATCTCACCGTCCTTCGTCTTCCCCTATCAGCAGTCTGAGGCTTCAAAGTTTCACTTTCACGTAAGCGGCGTTCAGTAGACAGAAATGTTTTATAATTAGGCAGATTTCTTCTGGGATATTTTTCACTGTACCGTCTCACAGCAGCCCGTGCACTTCCAAGACATTCGCCCAACATCAGCAGTGTATCAACGTTCTTAGAAAATGTGTAGAGCGGTATTTTAATTTAACAACGATGCAAAACACAATTTCAAACAATTTAAACGTTAATGACAGATAGCGAAATATTAGCAAGCTACTGTCAGTGCCAATTTTTTTTACGTTTCAGTGCCAAATGAATGCGATTGTGTGATTGGATTACACACGAACAAGGTCCACGTAATGCAAAATTTCATTTTTATCGACAACGGTTGTAGATATCGCGTTTCATAAGTTGATGGAAACTGTTTAGGAACTGCGCCAGCGAAATTATAAGGAAAGGATTATCGCACTTCAAATGAAATAGTACAAGTAGCAAAGACTAAATCGGTAGTATTTTATTATGAGAAGACTGACAATTCAGAGTATACAGGAAACAATGAGGACACTTTGAGAATTGAAATGATATCATTATCGGTTAATTTAAGTTCAATAATTTTCTGTTAAATCTGTTTATAATCATTTATTTCAATAATATCTACTGACTTGTAATATCCAATAGCATTGAGATTGAAATAGATAAATTGAGTTATTTTCGAAATGTTCATAGAGACTCAATAGGTACAATTTTGAAAGTATATTTTTGAGAAACAATCGTGACATTTTTAAACAAAATTGAACTTGTCAATATTGAAATTAGTAAATCACGTTATTCGTAAATTATATTTACACAATTTGAAGAACTATTTTATTGAAATACTTAAGAAAATTAAATAAATTAATTTCAAATTATAAATAAAACTATTCAACGTTTTAAAATTGATGAACTTTTATGTTCAATTGTATCCAAATATATGAATACTATAAATAAATTATATAATAAAAAAATATACATGTTATGATTTTTTAATTTGAAATATATGATTATGAAAACAAAGAAAATGTTATAAATCAATGTATAAGAGATTAATATTTGAAATGTGATTGTTGTATAATTATATAAATGATTATAATATATTATTTAAGATTATTTGAATGTCATTATTACATAGAATTTTATCAATATAATCTTAAATAATTATTCAACATTTTAATTATACACAATAATTCAACATATTAATATATAATTGATTTCATAACCATTTTCTGTTTTCTATAATATGACAATAATTTTAATTTTTTGTCAAATAAAATTGATTTGACATCTAATTTAAATTTAAATTGAAATATCTTTTTCAATGTGCTTCAATGTTTTTAACTGTATCACGATATTATTATCTTATCAATTTATATGTATTATAACGCATAATTTGTAGATTGGTTAAAAAGGTAATAAATTTAAAAGCTTTTTGAACAAAGGATTTTTCTTTATTTTAAATAAACATTGGCTGCTAATAAATTTTCTTATTGTTTTAATACAGATTAAAACTTTGATTAAATTATATATATATATATATATAATATATATATATATATATATATATATAATAGTTTTTGACGATTGAACCATTTTAATTATATATTATTTATAATATACGTCAATTAAAATATTAATTAATTGTACTTTTCTGCAGTTTGCTCGTCACGAAATATACTGGTATATACGCCCATGTAGAAGTTTAGTCTCTATTTCTGTAAGGTACCGTAATGGGGCAGTATCATCTCCCCATTCAATTGTCTAAAAAAGTTGTTTAATCCATTCTATTTTAAATTGAAAACGGTGTGATAGCCAATCATGGTAATTAGTCCATAATATAATAATGATATAATAATAATAGCGCCGTAGGACCATAATAACGAGTTATGCCCCAATGCATACAAAATTTTATATACAATTAATATATTGAATATTTAAAATGAATTATAAGGTTAATTGTTATCAAAATAAATTTTCTCATTTATGATAGTAGGTACGTTACCATGAAAACGAGTACAAAAGCAGGCATTACAAATTAATAATTCATTTGACGTTTTGGTTTAGTTAGTTGT
Source organism: Vesta saturnalis (assembly GCA_036346205.1). Classification (NCBI taxonomy): domain Eukaryota; kingdom Metazoa; phylum Arthropoda; class Insecta; order Coleoptera; family Lampyridae; genus Vesta; species Vesta saturnalis. Next base: position 578,477 of record JARFJB010002086.1, read on the forward strand.
AAATGCAATAACTGAGCTAAAAATAAGATAAATGAAATTAAGAAATTGTACCACCTAGCATAAACATAACTAATTGTAGTGATTGCATTGTAAGTGTTTTTAAATAAACTCATATTGTTGTGCCTATTGTTTTCAATTTTTGACATTTTATTATGGTCCGCTGGGTCATAATGACGTCCGCGTGGTATAAATAGACGGTTACATAAAAGAACTTTGGTTATAATTACCATATTATAATGTAATCGTGCATAAATTATTTGTTTTGTATCATATTTAGTATCTACCACAGTAACTGCGTATTGCAGACTTTGGATTCATAATTATCTAAGCTAAAATTAATAAAAGTGTTATCAAGGCAATTTTCATACCGAGTTGCATAAAGATTTGTTTGATAAAATCCATATGATACTAATAGATCAAAGAGACTTTTTACATTAGTTATCAGGTTGGTTAAATTTAATATTAACATCTCCAGTAATCATTACAATATTGCATTGGAAATACGCAAGTGTATCTAACATACTGTTAACATTATTTAGAAATAAGTCATAATCTCCACCAGGAGAACGGTAATTTGATATAATGGCTGTGTTATTGCACATTATTGCTGTGAGTTCATAATTCAACTAACAAGAGGTCAAAATAATTTGTAACTTTAAAAGGAATGTCTTCACCATTACTAAAACACCTCCAGGGATTGTATTACTTCACGAAAAAACCTAGCAAGTTTTAATCATTTTCCTAATCAGAATGTTTTATCCAATGATCAGAGGACAAACTACGATTCAGGGGATGAAAATTCATACGATACTAATAAATCACAGACTTTTTACGTTAGTAATCAGGTTGGTTAAATTTAATATTAAAATCTCCAGTGATCATTAGATTATTGCACTGGAAATACGCAAGTGTATCTAACATACTGTTAACATTATTTAGAAATAAGTCATAATCGCCACCAGGAGAACTATAAATTGATATAATAGCTGTGCGAGTTCATAATTCAACTAACAAGTGGTCGAAATAATTTGTAACTTTAAAAGGAATGTCTGCATCGTTACTAAAACACCTCCATATATTGTACTACTTCGCGAAAAAAACGAGTTGGCATTTGTTGATTTTTAATCCTTTCCCTAATTAGAATGTTTTATCCAATGATCAGAGGACAAACGACGATTCAGGGATGAAAATTGAACGACTACGAAGTACGAATTCAATTTTCTGAAGGTTTAGCGAGTGTTATCATCAATATTAAGCATAACACGAGTTACATTTAGGAAGAGAATACAATGAATATTCTAATAAAATACATGTAAAGGTCAATATGACACAACTTTCATCAATCCTGCATTTATTACAGCGCATATTTTTTACATTGAAAGTACAATTTTGATATATTATCTAGATATTATTCATTTCCATTTCACTTGATGGCCTCTTCTGCTCATTCGTTTCTTATTGAACTAATCAAATTATACGAAAACGTACCATGTGACGTATGAGTTGTATTCTCATGTAGGTATACCTGTACAGTGCACAGAGTCCTTAATGTTTTGGATGTATGGTCCGGGTGTACCCACACATTTACGAAACTAGTCATACTAGGCCATGCATTAATTGTTCATAACGTTGTTTATCTTTTTTGCTTTAAGTCACGCTCACTACATTTGTAGTTAGAATCACGTTAGGAAATTCTTTAGGTATTTTCCACGGTCAGTGTTTTCTTGGTAATTTGTTAGAAAATGTAATAGTTTTGTTTGTAAGTGTATTTGTTCAATTTTTTTAGCTGCAGCTGAAACTTACGCAATGTGTTTCACGTCGAATGATTTTTTTTCCGGCCAGGCGTAATTGTTTAAAGAGATTATGTACTAACTAGTCTCTAATCTTTTCATGTAACATGTTTCTATGATTGCACTTTCTTACTAAAGTACGTAAACTGGTTTAGTTAAAACCTTATTAAAGATAAAATGATACCCTGGAAAGATGAATAACTCTAGACTTCAGCTAAAATTATGCTTCTCCGTTTCAGATCACACTGTTGTATGTACAGGGTGACCAACTAAAAATGCGAGGTACTGTATCTGGGAAACTAAAACGGCCAATACAAAAACCTGGAAAATATTTTCATGTTTCTGAAATAGCCGCTAGGGGGCGTAACTGCAATCTTGAATCTAAAAAAGTGATGTTTCTGCGAATTCTGCTATATTAACCTAATAAAAAATAACTGATCTTTGAAGTCGGGGATAATCTGAACTTTTTTTGTTTGGCACTTTTTGACATATCTATAAAAATCAAGTGGTGGGGGGTATTCAAAGGTTTCCTTAAATCACTCCCCGTATCTTCGAAACGGCTAATCCGATTTTAACAAACTTGGGCGCGTTGAAAAGAGCTACAAATGTTAAAATAATTAAAATTTTGTTAGTTTCACATGTCGTCGCTAGAGAGCTTTGTTCGACATTCCGACAGAACCGGTTAATTTTTCAATTTTGACAAAATTGTTTACCTACATCTTTAACAATTTTTAACAAACATTACTACTGACGAAGATAACTGTAAGTGTTATCGAAACGTTTAGATTGTATAATTTAAAGTACACCATTAAAAAATCCCAAAAAAGATAAGTATTTTATTATGAGTGTTAATGGTGAAAGTTTACATTTTCATAAAATATACATAACCCTCAAATTGTCAATAGTTGTCAATACTTTCGCGTTACTTTGAGAAATTTTTGTGCTTTCAAAATGCGTTTTACGAATAATGAAGCTGTTATTATGCTTGCGGTTTATTTTGAATGTCTTCAGAATGCCGCAGTAGCTAAAAGAGTTTACGCGGCTCGATATCCAAATCGGCGTCCTTGCGATGTAAGAGTTTTTCCCCGATTAGTGGCGAGCTTACGAGCCAATGGTAGTTTTCGGCTTACGTTTCAACGGCAAAGAACTGGAAGAACACAAGAAAATATTAACCGTGTACTGGGCTATATTGAAGGAAATCCTCATGTTGGCACAAGAGCTTTATCCACTGAGTTAGGCATATCACGGACAACGGTTCAAAATATTTTGAAGGACATAGGTAAGTTCTAATGGCCATAAAAATATATAGGTATTCGTTTAAACTTTTTTTAATTACTTTAAGAATGCACCCATATCATGTCGTTTTGCATCAGGCCTTGAAAGAGGAAGATTTTGATCGAAGGTTAGACTATCGCCATTGGATGTTAGGCATGATACGCGAAAATAGTGAATTTTTATTTCAAATTCTTTGCACCGATGAAGCCACCTTCAGTAGTGACGGGAGAGTCAATCTGCACAATATGCTTTATTGGTCTGCAGAAAATCCCCATTGGTTGCGTGAAGTTCAGCGCCAAGGACGTTGGAGTTTAAATGTATGGTGTGGCATACTGGGAGGCAGAATTATTGGGCGATATTTTTTCGAGCAACCCCTAAATGGCAATGTATTTCTTGACTTTTTGGCCAATCAATTACCGTTATTGTTGGAAGATGTGCGTCTGGAAACAAGGCAAAAAATGTTTTTGCAATTGGATGGTTGCCCAGAACATTTTGCTATTAATGTGCTAGAGCATATTAATGCAGTATTTCAACAGCGGTGTATTGGAAGAGGAAGTCTGTTTCCATGGCCTCCGCGATCACCAGACTTAACTTGCCTCGATTTTTATTTATGGGGCGCTTAAAGGACATAGTGCTTCGGACTCAACCTACTACTAGAGAAGATATGAAAAACCGGATTCGTAACGCAATACGTAATATACCGAGAGCCGAAATTGAAGCTGCAGTTTTGTCTAGTCATGAGAGGCTTCAGCAATGCATAGCGCGTGCTGGTCAGCATTTCGAGCATTTACGGGGGCATTAAAAACATTCCTCCTTTAAATCGGTACTTTTTAGGGCAACAACTTACATAATAGAAACAGTTCCAGAAAAATATAGTTAAAAAAAATAAACATTTATGGGATTTTCCTATAAAGTTAGTTTTCTTTGGCCGATATTTTAGGTTAGGAACAAGATATTGAGATGCGGTTTTCGCGAGCTTATTTAGGCATCATTTAGCTACTTGCTCATGAAAAAAGTCATACCAATGCGTTTAATTTTTTTGCGAAAAATTAACCGCTTCTGTCGGAATTTCGAACAAAGCCCTCTAGCGACGACATGTGAAACTAACAAAACTTCAAATATTATAGCATTTGTAGCCCAATAATAGCTCATTTCAATGCGCTCAAGTTTGTTAAAATCGGGTTAGCCGTTTCGAAGATACAGGGGGTTATTTAAGGAAACCTTTGAATACCTCCCACCACTTTATTTTTAGACATACGTCAAAAAGTGCCAAACAAAAAAAGTTCAGATTATCCTCAACTTTAAAGATCAGTTATTTTTTTATTAGGTTAATATAGCAGAAATCACAGAAACGTTACTTTTTTGGATTCAACATTGCAGTTACACCCCCTAGCGGCCATTTCAGAAACTTGAAAATATTTTCCATGTTTTCGTATTGGCCGTTTTTTTGCGCAAGCCTCTACGCTGGATAGTTTCCCAGATACAGTACCTCGTATTCTTAGTTGGCCACCCTGTACAATTAGCTCCGCTTTAAACTTTTATAAGTAATACTTTTATTTCATTTCTATGTAATGGTATCAAAATCAAAAGATAAACTGTTACGAAGAGAAGGTAACGCGGTAATATTGTGGGTGGATTGTCTTGAACAGAAGTTGGAAGGTTTGGTTGTAGATAGTTTTGACTTTTTAGAGTAATTAAGATACTTACCTTTTGGGCATGAAATATGTTATTATTTTTTTACAAATTTAAACGTTTGGATAACAATTATAGTTATCTTCGTCAGTAAATGACAATAACTTTCGAAAATCATTTAACATGTAACATAAATAAATTAACGCTGAACGTTTAAATGTAAGCCTACAACAAAGCGTATATAAAAAATCCAAATACGGCATAGATTTATTTTATACATGTAAAATAATTCCTGAATTTACCGATAACGATAACTGTACTTGCTATCGAAACCTTTAAATTTACATAAAAGATAGTACTTAAATTAATTACGGAATATTATTTTATTCTTTTTTTCTGGTAAAGGTTAGCTAGATCTTTAATAGATTAAATATTACTAAACCTCCTTGAAAAACACAAACTAGAACACCATCTAACCAACGATAGGTAACATTGAAAAATGTCACAATCAAAAAACAAATTTAACAAAATTTAATCAAATTATAACGTATGTCCAAAGATTGACAAACTTTAATTTTGAAGTGGTAAAACTATTCAGATCTAAAAACTTAATATACTAATTAAATATATAGTTAACCGTAATCGTAATTATACAATGAACACAAAATGTGTATGTTTAATTTTACCTTAAATATAACTATATATGTTAAGTTAATGCAATGCTGTGATAACTTAATTTGATTATACATATGTAGGTATAGAAGGTTATGCAATCGACTATTTTTCACTATCGCTAAATCAACTTATTAGCTCATTTTACAACTTTTGACCAAGTTCTGCCAAGATTGGCCATGATGTCTGGATGTCTGGATGTCTGGATGTCTGGATGTCTGGATGTCTGGATGTCTGGATGTCTGGATGTCTGGATGTCTGGATGTCTGGATGTCTGGATGTCTGGATGTCTGGATATCTGGATGTCTGGATGTATGGATGTCTGTATGTCTGGATGTCTGGATGTCTGGATGTCTGGATGTCTGGATGTCTGGATGCCTGGATGCCTGGATGTCTGGATGTCTGGATGACTGGGTGTCTGGGTCTCTGGGTGTCTGGGTGTCTGGGTGTGTGTGTGTGCGTGTGTGCGTGCGTGCGTGCGTGCGTGCGTGGGTGCGTGTGTGCGCGCGTGCGTGCGTGCGTGTGTGTGTGAGTGTGTAAGTGTGTGAGTGTGTGTGCGTGCATGCGTGTGCGTGTGCGTGTGCGTGTGCGTGTGCGTGTGCATGTACGTGTGCGTCTGAGTGTGCGTGTGCGTCTGAGTGTGCGTGTGCGTGTGCGTGTACGTGTACGTGTACGTGTGCGTGTGCGTGTGCGTGTGCGTATATATATATATATATATATATATATATATATATATATATACAGGGTGACACAGAAAAAAGTGCCATGCATAATGCCACGCTATAGAAGACACTAAAATAAGAAAAAAAGTTCCTATGAACTTAGGTCCGCAACGCCTTCGTTTAAAACATATAGGGTGTTGAAGTTTAATTATTTTTTAGTTGTTTTTTTTAATATCTTTTTACAATGATGTAATAAGCGGACAAAATTTTGTATACGGGGGATTTTTATCACGTAGAATTCAAATATGACCTTAGTTCTTTTATTACTGATAGAGGGCGCCACATACTGGCTTCCATCTTGTTTGAATCGGTCCTAACTTTTTTTGCCTTACACTGTATGTCATTTTCGACTGGAAAAATTTGTTTCCCATCTTTTCTGCTTCAGAAAGGTATACCTTATTGAAGTCGCTAGGACCAACGGTTTACGAGAAAAATGCATCCGATGTATGAAAATTGTCCAAAAGCGCAAAAGTTACATATTTGCAAAAACAATGACATAACACTTCAACAATTAAATTTTAATAGCAATAATGAAAGGTAGTGATTAAAAAAAAAGCATTAAATTTTTAGAAGATGTTCAAATTGTTGTCCTTGTACTTGAATACATTTTTCAATTCTTCTTCCTAAGGATTGACGGCATCTTTGAAATATTCCTGGGTTATTACGGAATCTATCTCCGGATTCCATAACATCATTTTTCATGAATCCCCAAAATGAAAAATCGAGGGGATTAAGGTCGGGACTACGAGCTGGCCAGGGTACAGGTCCCCTCGACCAATCCACGTATTTCCAAATCTCGTATCCAAAAATTCCCTTGCCAATCGAGAAAAGTGAGCTGGCGCGCCATCATGCATGTAACGCATTCTACCAATAATAGCCAATGGAACATCCTCTAATAACGTATTTAGTTCATTCTCCAAGAAATTTCGATACAGTTCACCTGTCAATCGATTCGGCAATTGAAATGGGCCAATTAAGTAATTGTCAATTATACCTGCCCACACATTAATAGAAAACTCGTATTGGTGACTTTTCTAATTACGGTTTTGCAAATAAGTTACTTTGGCGCTTTTGGATAATTTGCATGTATCGGATGCATTTTTCTCGTAAAATGTTGGTGCTGGCGACTTCAATAAAGTATACTTTTCTGAAGCAGAAAAGATGAGAAAACAATTTTTTCCTGTCAAAAATGATATACAGTGTAAGGCAAAAAAGTTAGGGCCGATTCAAACAAGATGAAACCTGTATGTGGCGCCCTTTATCAGTAATAACAGAACTAAGCTCATATTTGAATTCTGCGTGATAAAAAGCCCCTGTATACAAAATTTCGTTAGCTTATTACATCATTGCAAAAAGATATTAAAAAAAAAACAAAAAAACAATTATACTTCAACACCCTATATCTTCTAAATGAAGGTGTTGCGGACCTGAGTTCATAGGAACTTTTTTTCTTATTTTAGTGTCCTCTATCGCGTGGCATTATGCATGGCACTTTTTTCTATGTCAGCCTGTATATATACACACAGGGTGAATCTTATCTAATCATTCTAAGGAAAAAAGTTCATATGTACATGGGTCCGAAGATACAGGGTGTCAAAGTTGAAAAAAGAAATCGCGTTTTCTTCAATATCTTTGACTGTTTCGAAATAATTTCATGAAATTTCGTATACGGGGGTTTTTTGGGATGGCAAATTCAAATTTGTGGTCCATTTAGTTGTGGTTCTAGACGGCGCCAGCGGCAGCCATTTCGACCCATTTAAATCGTTCCAATTTTTTTGTGCTACACTGTATGCCATTTTGGACTAGAAAAATCGATTTTCCTGTCTTTCTGCTAAAAAAAAGGTATATCTTAGTAAGGTCGCTAGGAGCAACCCTTTCCGAGAAAAAACGCATTTAAAACTCGTGATGTATATACATTTCCGAAGGGTATTTTTTTGACAGGCTTATCAATAGGGGTTCTTAATTGTTACTAAGTAACTTACTTGTTTACTTATGTATCTGTCACTTTGCGTTCATTGATAATAAAATTTTAATAAAAAGTCCATAATTAAATACGATAGAATGTCTAGACATAATTTATTTTCAAATTCAGGAATGCGTGATATGATTTGCGTTTACGCACAAGAAAAGTTTGTTGGGCGCATCGACGATTGTAAGGAGCACTAAAATATCCAACATTAAAAAAAGAAAAAGAAAAGAAATAAATATTAAACGTAGACATGTTCTTTTACAACAACTGCTCAACATCCCCGCCTCTAACTTCAAGACATTTATCAATACGTTTATTAAAAGATTGCCTTATTTTAAAGAAAATATTCTTATTTCGGAATGATTCGGCCGCACAATTCTGTACCATAATTCTGCTTGGTTGTTCAAAACTCCGGTGTAAACTGATGATTTCATATCACCCCAGAAACAAAAATCTATTGGGTTGAAAACAGGACTACGCGCAGGCCGCGGATTTAGGCTTCCACGACCTATCCACCGATTCGGGAAAGTTTCATCAAGATAGTTGCGTACTTGAATAGCAAAATGGGCTGGAGCTCCATCCTGAATAAATACCATGTTTTGTCGGAATATTAAAGGTAAATCATTCAAGAAATCAACTAAATGATGTTGCGGAAATCTAAATACAATTGACCATTCAAATTCGGAGGAAGTTCATATGGACCAAGGAGATAGTTCCCTATAATTCCACACCAAACGTTGATCTTAAATTACTGTTGAAAATGACGCTCACTAACAACATGAGGATTTTAAACATCCCAAACGTGCTTGTATCTGAAATGAAATACTCCCCTACGAGTAAACGTGGCTTCATCGGTAAATAGCACATTGTTTAAAAATTGATGGTCAAGTTGTTGCTGAGTGCGCATAAAATTATGGTGGATTCTCAATAATGTTGTTTAACTTACTCGCGTGTCTCTAGCTAATTGTCTACTGCTAATTTCTGGATTTTCTGCTACCCGAATTACGATTCCTTATCTACAGTAATGGTACCCTTGGGTCCCATGAAATCCCTTTTCCGACGAAAAGTACCAGTTTCGCCAAGCCTATTAAAAAGTTGTTGAAAAAGTTCACGACTTGACTGCTGTCTATTGGGATACAATTCTAAATATCGTCTATGCGCTCTACGCCCAACAAAATTTTCTTGTGCGTAAACGCAAATCATATCACGCATTTCTGAATTAGAAAATAAATTACGTCTGGGCATTCTATCATATTTAATTATGGACTTTTTATTAAAATTTTACTATCAATGAACGCAAAGTAACAGATACATAAGTAAACAAGTAAGTTACCTAGTAACAATTAAGAATCCCTATTGATAAACCTGTCAAAAAATAGCCTCTGAAAATGTGTATACATCACGAGTTTTAAATGCGTTTTTCTCGGAAAGGGTTGCTCCTAGCGACTTTACTAAGATATACCTTTTTTAGCAGAAAGATAGGAGAATCGATTTTTCTAGTCCAAGACGGAATGCAGTGTAGCACAAAAAAATTGCAACGATTTAAATGGGTCGAAATGGTTGCCGCTGGCGCCCTCTAGAAACCACAACTAAATGGACCACAAATTTGAATTTGTCATCCCACGAAATTTCGTGATATTATTTGGTAACAGTCGAAAGTTTTGAAGAAAACACGATTTTTTTTTCAAATTTGACACCCTGTATCTCGGAAACGAAGCATTTCCGGACCCATGTACATATGAACCTTTTTGCTTAGAATGTACTCTTTCTAGTACTCTTTTAATTTTGGGGGATTAGATAAGATTCGCCATATATATATATATATATATATATATATATATATATATATATATATATATATATGTGTGTATGGTGTGTGTGTGTGTGTGTGTGTGTGTGTGTGTGTGTGTGTGTGGGGGTGTGTGTGTGTGTGTGTATTGGTGTGTGTGTGTGCGCGAGTGCGAGTGCGTGTGCGTGTGTGTGTGCGTACGCGTGTGCGTGTGCATGTGCGTGTGCGTGTGCGTGTGCGTGTGCGTGTGCGTGTTCGTGGGCGTGTGCGTGTGCATGTGCTTGCTTTCATTTGGCTTAGAGCTGATTAGATTTTGAGAGAAATCCAGTGACGGAGAGGGGAGTTTATTAGGGGCAGTTTTTGTATATACCTCGATATAGACTTTAAACATATCGATTAATTATGTTCTACCCAATTTCTTGATATGACGCGTAATTTAGAAACAAAAAAAAATCCTAAGGGAGAATTTAAGAAAAGGTGTAGACGTATTCCTTAAAGAAAATTTAATTTTACATAACTTTTCTTTATAAAGTTGATTGGAAATGCTGGAGCTGTATTATCGATATTTTTATAGAATGCGGCCGTTTTGGAATTTTCGTTACGTTAACATGTATATATCTGGTGTGGAACACCACACCACCTTGCAATGGAAATTTAAAGAAATTAATAATATTAATAGTTGTTTAGGATAATTATGCAACCTCAGACAGAGGTTAATAAACATCTAGACGTTAACTTAAATTAAAAGAAATGAAATAATTTTAATTTCAATTGTTTTATGATAACAATGCAACCTCTTTTTATACGTTCATAACGAAAACAGGCAACATTGTAAAACAAAAACAATAATCTATGTAAGAATGACGTTTAAAACTTCATGTTAGAGAGAGATTAATATACATGTATATACATGTTAACGTAAAAAAAATTCCAAAGCCGCACACTTCTATAAAAATATCGATAATACAGCTTCAGCATTTGCAATCATATTTATTTAATTTTTACATTTATTTCGCTTTACATTAAAAAACTTTATAAAGAAAATTTATGTAAAATTAAATTTTCTTTAAAAAATACGACTATACTTTTTCTTATAAAATCAATCGTTATTCAGATAATATCGCTAAATTACGCGTCATATCAAAACATTGCATAGAACATAATTAATCTATATAGTCAAGGTCTATATATTGGTATATCTTTGAAATATACAGCGGCTTCAGAAATATTTGATAAAAATCAAAAACAACTCCTAATAAACCCCCCTCTCCGCGGATGAATTGCTACCAAAATCTAATCGGCTCCAGCAGAAATGAAAAAAGTACGTACGTGTTTTCGTTCTGGAGTTATTGTGTATTATAACATATACCCAGAAATACAGACATCATCGCCGAATTTGGCGAAACTTAGCCAAACGTTGTAAAATGCAAAATAAGTCGATTTCATAACCTTCCATACCTACATATGTAAATGTAGTTTGGAAGGTAAGAAGGAAGAGTTTGTCTTAGGACAGAACAACCAAAATCAAAAAAATTAAATTAAGCCTTTATTAGTAAACATTTTACGCCATCAGTTTATGGTAATGTAATGGTTTTGGATATTAAAATCTACGCATGTTCTGGTTCAAACACTTTTGTATTTATTTGTAAAAATATTCATATTCTGCAATAATTATTGAATATTTTCTTTTCTCAATGCACATATATTTAGACATCTACCAAATGCTTCTACAGTGACCCCATTGCAATCCTTTAAACACTGTTTTTCTTCTTCTGCATTAATTAAATCTATAAAGAAAATGAGTATTAACATTGCTGTAATTCCTACATTTATAATTACCTACCTTTATCCACTATCAGTAAAAAAATAAAAATTAAAAAAGCGAAGTAACCCACACAGCTCATCTTTGCCTTATATATTTTTTAAGTCCTAAAATGTTAAGAAAAACTTGTTTTTAATTCTTATAGTTATCATTGATGATTAACTAATGATATCGTAATTTCATTACGTGGTGGAGATAATGTTTAAAGTTTGTTTACTCTTTGGTATTGCACTGCTGGATAGTAAACATGTCATCAAATACATTAACACTAAAATCAATATTAACATTTCTCAATCAACTTTCATTTCTGGATTTTGCAAAATACGACCTTTGATTTCTTGACAACTCTTCAGAGTCACATAAAAGCTTGGCTCTAACTGCAATTTACTATCAGTTTAGCTCTGACCATCATGATGAAGATTTTAGTAATCTGCCTTTTAGCCAATTCAGCTATTCATGTGAGTATGTTCTCTTTATAACTTCTATTAGTTTAATTAATATACACTAATTGGTTTAGACTGTGTTATCAGTACCAGTTACAACTTCAACTCCAAAAATTACTCTCGATGAGTTAATGAACAAAATTGATGGCTTACAATTATCTCTCAAAAAAATTTTGCCAACTGAAAAAGATGTTTCGCAATCAGTAATTCATTTATCTGAAGATATTACACGAAACGTCGATAAATTTACAAAAACAATTCATGCACAAGAAATTATCAGTGGCATTGAAAAAGATATTTCAAAACAACTTACGACTTTTCTCACAGGAATGAAAGCACTCATTAATGATGTAATGCCAGAGACTGCCCAAAAATCTTTATTAAAAATACAGGAGCAGGCAAATAGTATCTATGCAGAAGTTCAGCAATGTGAAAAAGATGTTCAGGCTAATCTTGCAGGTAAGTGAATTTTTTTTATAGGTTTCCAGTTTTAATGTTGTTTCTTTGTAGACGCTCAACACAAATTGGAGGATTTCGTAACAGAATTTCATAATTACGTAGCTGAAGCTGGTAAACAGTTGAAAATTGAAGTTGAAGCAGCTCTTCAATAACGTTAAGTTATTTTAGGATTTGTAAATTTTAGTTAAATACTTAAATGTAGTTTAACATTATTAAATTAAACGTTCACCTTGTATAATGCATATCATTGTTTTTTTATCCATTAAGTATTGATGAAGTTAAAAATAAGATTTGAAATCTGTGGAAAGAGCAGAAACGTCTTAAGTGAAGAATACGTTTTTTAATAAAAATTATGCAAATGCAAATTTTCACGATTATCACTCATAATTAAGATTGCACATGAAATTGTGTATTTTTTTTAAATTTAAACGTTTCGATAACAATTACAGTTATCTACTTCATTAAATTTATAATAGTTTTTGCAAATTATTTAAATAAATCAAATAAATATATGAAAATGAAATGCTACAATAGTTAGGAAACGTGTATGAAAAAGCCAACTACGACTTTAATTTTATTTAAGAAAAGAATAGCTCTAGCTTGTGTGAAAAAGTGGTAATATTATTCACAACTAAAAACGTAACATGCCAATTAAATATCTAGTTTAATCACAAATGCAATACAGACATCATTATCCGTTAATATTTAAGGACCGTAATGGTTATTATGCAATGAAAACATAATATGTTTTTTTTTTAAATTCAACTATATGCAGGGTGTCTCCCAAAGAACTGCGAAACCTCAATGGGCCATTCTACTGTTCATTTGCAATAAAGATGTGTCTATAAAGTCTGTCCGAATTTCAAAGGTTACTGAGTTATGAAAGTTTCTAGTTTTCTTTTTTTTTTGACTTAACATGATCATAAAACGCAGTTAATTTAGGGTTAACCTCATGTACATGTAATGATAGTGTCTGATAAAACTGTTAGGGTTATTAGCTGCTTTATAGTTTGTTACAATATAATCGTTCAAGGTGAAGACGATGAGGTGAATGTATCTCAAAATCTCGATGATGGTGATGCTCTCTATGAAATTTCAAATAAATTAGATTAGATTACTTCACTCTTATTTCAGATTAGAAATTTTAAATCGTTTAGTTAACATTGCTATTAATCTCAACTGATAAAAATCCATATAACATGAAGTACATATGTGTGTGTGTGTGTGTGTGTGTGTGTGTGTGTGTGTGTGAGTGTGTTTGTGTGTATGTGTGTTAGCAACATTTTTAAAATATTTGTAAGTGTTTTGAAAGTAAATTTTATAAGTACAGCATAATTGCTAAATACGAGTAGCAGTAATCAGGTTTTGTGTATTGCTTTCTAAATTAGTTAATGATCCGAATGTAATAGCCAGTTTATATCCAACCATTCACAAATCGTATTTAGTGAGATTACATGTGGACACGTTGTATAAAAAATATTTCACTTCAACATATGTTATCATTATTTGAACAAGTGAATGAAAAGCACTTCTAAAGGTAAGCGTATTATTTGTAATATATGTATGTTTTTTACCTGATATTGCTAACAAAAATGTCGATGAAGATTTTTAAAATGTATTATTACTCTTACAGGATGACGTCATAAGATCACCTCGTGGTACGTATTCGTAGATTTTAAACTTGTAGTTATTGTTAATTCGCGTATAATAATAAAACCATTAAAACCTTTTGCCTTTTATTTCCATTATATCAGTTTGATATTCTTAAAAACGTGTTAATTTAATTTAACTCTTATGTTATATATAAGTAATTATTACTTTCCAGTCTTTTTAATGTGGTTTTTATAACAGTTAATGAACACGTTACTATGAAACAATTTTGTGTGTGTATGTAATTGAACATGCAAATAAATCAGACATAATTCTCCGAATGTATAGATGGTGCTTGTTTAGAAAGAGAGAATCTGCCTTTACAAAAAGTAACATTGCATTAGGGTAGAAATTATTTATTATTTCACGTCATATTTAATTTAGACTTTAATGTATTCAGTTTTGAACTGCAACCTGGTTTAAGCAAACTGTAAGACATAATTTCGGTTGATTGATTGAGATTGATCTGGCGATCGAGCATGATTTGTTTGAGATTGATTGATTAATTAATTAATTTATTTATTTGTGTGTGTGAGAAAGAGCCGAAAGAGAGACGGAGAGTGAGAAACAAGATAGAGCAAGAGAGAGGTGTGCATTACCAACTTCTATTACAAAAATGTTCATTAGTCTATACGCCACTAGATGGCACTAAAATCAATTTTAACTCAAAGGGGCCAGGGCGCAGACCTGATACAAGTCCTGTCTTACAAGGCTAGGGTCTCCTTATTAGAATACAATTTTGTATGACGGGGCGAAGGCCTACAGCTGTAAGATTAAGTTAGAGCCAGGGGGCGAAGGCCGGAGAACAAGTTGCGAAACCCTACACGTGTCTTACAAGAACCTCCGTATTAGAAATACAACGTATAAATAAATTCCTCGTATAGGTAAAAGATCATCCGAACGTACCCAATAGCATGTGACCATTTTAAAACGATAGGATCGATAATTTTAATAATAATATCTTATTAGGGTAATTATGCAATTTCCAACATTATATGCGTGTGCGTTTGACTAACCTCCAGGGGTACTGCTCTTAATACAACCAAAAGCACCTTAATTAGATGACCATAAAAAAATAACCCTAAGACCAACACCTAGCCCCAGCTTCAAGACCAGCCCTTACATCTGCCCCTCACGCGAGCAAGTACAAAGAATTGCTGTCAAAAAGGCTCTAATTAGGGTTGAAAATTCCATCAAGGGTTGACCCTCGAAAAGAAACCATAGGGGTAGAAAATATCAGCTCACACGTGGGCGGCCATAAAATAGGGGTGAAAAAACATGTCCTACACGTGGGTGTGTAAAAAATAATTAGGGATGAAAAGGGCCTCCGAAAAGAAACCAGAGGGGTGGAAAATACGGTCTCACACGTGGGTGGCCATAATTAGGGGTTGAAAAAGACCTCCGAAAAGAAACCATAGGGGTGGAAAATACGGCTTCCCACGTGAAAAAATTTGAATACTGCATTTGAAAGACAAATTCACGTTTGTTCGGAGGGCAGAAGGAATAATTGCTTTGTTAATTTTTGGCCAAAGCTGGGGTACTTCAAAGGAAAATAATTTAAAATTTGCTACTTTTCTAAAAAAAAATTCAGCCTGAATATTTCGGGTATGGGCTTAAAAACCGTATGTCACAATGTAAGATGGTCGCATATGGAGGGAAAATCTCTAGCAAATAGTGAGTCATGTATCCACGATTTTATCAAGATTCGCCGGTAAATTTCGAATTTGTAAATTATCTGTTAGTACCGAACATTTTGAATGGGGCTCAGATTCTCGTAATGGGATGTAATAACGCATTAATGATGGGAGAAGCTTTTCGATTGTAACGTTTCCTTTTGTCGTTTACGTAATTTAAAGGTTTACGAATGTTTCTTTTTTGTATTTTCAAGAAAGAAAATGTTATTTACATTTTGGTATCGATATTTAGCGAAGCCTTCTTATTAGAATTTTGATAGCAAACATTCGTTAGTGTATATGTAGATAAGGATAGTTTTGTTTAAATAAATGCTTTCGCGTTTTAGTTTGGTTAAATCAGGTTGGGATTGCGTCATATAAAAAATTTAATTAAGAAACGTATTCAGATATTACATTGTAAGGTACATCTTTTGCAAAAGTTCTAGGTAGCCGCCAGATAGGCACCATTTCGATTGATAAGAGTTTGGGTTTATATGAAGAAATTGACCTTAGGTACATAGCATTAAGGCCTATTTTTGAATGAAAATTCCACTTCATTAAATATCAAATTTCTCCGATAAGATTTCGAGTGGAAACAGGCTTTCTGATAAAGCAATCTCTCCCGACGTTTTTCGAATTTAGGCTTCGTGTATGCGCGAAGTGTTATATTTAAGTTTTTTGGACAAATTAGAGTGAATGTGGTTGAAAAACCAATGTGGCGGAAAGTAAAGTTTTTGTGTGAGCAGTAGTACTACAGGCGTCAAGGCGTACAATTTTTTTTGCTACGGTGACGTAAATGGTACCGCGAAACAACGTTGACTAGGCTCGTGGAGAAAGAACTCCCGTTAAAAGCCGCTCTTCATCTTCCAAAATTTCATTAAGGGATCATGTAATTGTTCAACCTTCACAACGCCAATCTATTGTGACGTTCAGTTAGTCCTTAGGGTTATATGTGTCAAGATCCAATAGTGCTGAGTGTTAAGTAACTAGTGCTGACGCTTTCCTCTGGAGAATACTTTGCTTTTCTTTGCGGAAAAATACGTTCGTTTCAAGGTTACAAAAATTATGTTTACAGTGCGCTCGTAAACAAATAGCCTGCTACTAAATAAATAAAAATTTTGTAATTTAAAATTATAAGAATTAACCCGAGCTAGTATAGTATTGATATAAAGTGAATAAGTAACGTACTGTAAATAGTTTCGCTTGAGGAGCATAGCTAAAGCAAATTAAGTTAAGTGAACGAATTACGTGTCAATGTAGACATTAACATACACGATCAATTGAAAATCGAATCAAGCAACATCAGGAGCAAAAGGCAGCCGTCGACCGCTGCTTAGTATCACAAACATCCCCAGCAACAACCGTATCGTCGAGGTTATAGTCCGTCCCAGATTCTGTGTAACCAAAGGGCCTCTGCAATTAAGGTAACTTTGGTGTTTTTCTTGGATGTGGTGATTGACGAAATTTAAATAAAATTTTGGGTATTTTTTTTCTCTTCATGATTATGATGTTATTTAGGTATAAAATAAATACATGAACTCACGGCTTTTCTTTTCGTGGGTCACTCTTGATAATTTCGTTGGTTAAATTTATCAGGCCAGTGCGTTCAGGCAAAGAATTAGCCAAATTTATTTTAAGTGTATCTTTTTAATGTTATACACAATTGACAAACGTTTATATTGAAATTAGAATAGGATTAGAAGGTGATTTGTTGCATACTCTAGCTAGAGGACCAGCTAAATTTAAGTAAGTTGTTTGATGCCGTTTTTTTTTTTACATTTACATTGTCTACGAATTTCTTATGTTCTTGTATTATTACATATTTTATGTACATTATATTTATTTAGGTTATTGGATTTGTGTTATTTTTGTTTTGTGAAAATATGATAACACACCGTCGAAGGACAAGCAATTTTCAGATTTATTGCTTAATTTACTCATTAAATTAACGTAATTATGGCGAGTTTGGTTTGAATGTAACAAACACGGCCGAAAGTTTTCAAAAGTTGATTTACGTACATTTAGAGGCCGATGAATTTTGTATTTTTCCTTCTTGTTTTGTTTATCAATTGAACATAATCAAAACGTAATTTGAGAAATGCGATTTCAAACGATTGTGTAAACAGTTAAAGCGTTTTATTATTATTGTTGTATTACTATATGTTTGTCGAGGTGAAATTATTTTACACATCGAGATTTTGGATTAACGTAACGTGACAAGAGATTAGCGTTTGTTTATTTGATTTTTTGCGGCGCGCTACTATTTTATTTAAGTGTGCAAATATTGGTTTTGAAGCCTTTCAGGTTGGCGAAAGATCTGCTGGTCCTGGGGCTGCCTGTGGAGATTACGTATAGGTAAGCAAGTTATTTGGGTATTTTGAGCGAGCTGTGAACTATCGTAATTGAGCATTTCATCCCCTATTGTGAAATTTCAAATATCCTGGCGCCCATTTCCAGTGTTAGAACTATTTCTACTACTATTTTGAGTTATGTCTGGTATACTATCCTTCGGTGTACAAATTAATTAACATCTGACTCACACCCGACCACTGGATAGTCGTGCGTAAGCCAAGTTTATCTGTTACCTCGTCTTACTGCCAGTTTATACCGTAACAAGTGAAATCATCGAATTTCAGTCATACCGACGAATGACACTATCTTAAACATTCTCAAGGAAGACATGATGCACTTTATGACGTTGAGTCAGAAAATGTTAGGAAAACTAAAAACCTTACTAAGTGACAAATTTTTGAGATTTGGACAGTGCTTTACGGAAACTTTTTTTTTGCCCATTGGAGTTTCGCGGTTCTTATGCGAGACATTTAAACAAGCTCTTCGTTGAAGGAAAGGTGAATTATTTTTTGGAAGTTTTGCTTCATACAATATTTTAGCTGTTTCATATCTAACTTCATTGCAGCACCAAAGGATATAAATTTAATAAAACTGTCAATATTAGAAACGTTATTCTTTTAGTAGTACGCCAAAGGTTCTTCCTTTTTCAAGTGCTTTCATAGAGTCACACGATTTCATGCCCATGAGCTAAATATCTTAACTATGAACGACAATCGTGAAAGTTTGTATTTTCATAATCGTTCTATTAGACGATTAGGAAAATTAAGCTGTTTTCATCAACATTGTCCTGATCAAAAGATTATTCCACAATTTCTGTATGTTAAAAGAAATTTTAATAACGGTCAAGTTGATTATATTTATAGGCAAACTAAATAATCAAATTCATATGATAAGGGCCGATTTGGAGAAAAAAATGGAACAGATCCTTAATATTTACATTTCAACTTTAATCAAGGTTAATAAACTGATTGATTGCGATAAAATGTTTCACATTTGTAATAAGCTTCACATAATAAAATTTAATAGACTATTTGAACGATAAAATATTAAACCATCCGTAGAAAGAACGGTTATGTACTTATCTAATAAAGTTTTTTCAAATGACACTGTGGACGCGTTTGAAAAATGTAGAAACTTTACGATAACACCAAAAGTAATGCCATTTGAGGATATAGTTCCTAATATTGAGAATCCTACTAAATATATATCTTTTGATTCTACAAATAAAGTTGGATATCAAACAGTTAAAACATTGCCTAATGCAAATCCTCCAAAAAGTAATTTACCTTTCCGTCAACTTTATTAGATCTTTCATCCTACAAAGTGAAAATGAAATAATTTTAATAATAATAATCTTTTGGGGTAATCATGCAGCCTCTTTCTTAATACGTTCATAACGAAAATAGGCATTGTAAAAACACAAACAATAATCTATATCAAGTAGACGTTTCAAATTTCATGTCATATAGGGATTAAGGATTAAGATTAAGATTCGTATTTTTAAATCCTTGAAATATACAACTGCTTCAGAAATAAATAATAAATACCAAAAACTGCTCCCTGGTGGTGAATTTATCCTAATATCTAATCAGCTCTAGGAGAAAAGAAAACAGACTTAAATACGAAATTTGACCGTGTTGTTGCTCTGCAGTTATCGTGGATAGTAACATGCATCCACACATCCACACACACAAACATCATGGCCGAACTTTTCCAAATGTTGTAAAATGAACTAATAAATCAATTTAGCGTTAGTGAGAAAAAGTCGATATAAAACACCGATAATACAATCTAAGCATTTTCAATTTTGTTTAAATTTTAGACCTATTTTGCATTGTGTTAAGAAAAGTTATGCAAAATAAGATTTTCTTTAAAAAATATATTTATACATTTTCCTATACAGTTGACCGTTATTCAGACATTAAAAAAATTTGAACAAGCACTTATATTATTATAAGTTTTTGTTATGAACGAAAAGTTCCACATACATAAAAAAATATTTCACCGATAGGGGCGTGTATATCAATAGCTCAGTTGGTTAGAGCGATACTCTAGCAAAGTACATTTCGTAGGTTCAAATCCTACTCGAGGTAAATTTTTCTTTATGTATATAATAAAATTAATACAACTCTTAAGCACTTGTATTCTACATAAGAAATGTTTTACCGTTAAATTACGCGTCGTATCGAAAACTTTCATAGAACATAATTAATGGACACGTGTAAGGTCTGTATGTCGGTATTTTTACCTCTGAAGTGTATAGCTATTTCAGAAATATTCGACAAAAACCATAAACTGTACCTATTAAATCCTATCCCGGCGGTGAATTTCTCCCAACATTGCTATATCCACACCACACGTACAGGCACACGCACACGCACACGTACACGCACACGCACACCCACACGCATACGCACACGCACACGCACACGCACACGCACACGCACACGTACACGCACACGCACACGCAACAAGAGCGCATTCTTCTATATCTTCCGTTTCATATAAGCTAGATTAATAAAATTTGGGATAGGGTTATAGTTTAGCTGTGTGCATATTTTAAAATTATTCACGCGTATACAGGTTGTTTATTTAAAGATGACCAAACTATAATTTAAAAAAATGTAAATGGAACACCCTGTATATTATTGAAAATGTACCTCCTTAACCGTTGAAAAACAAAAGTTATCTAATTTATATCAGAACAAGTACACAGATAGAGCTTTCTTATAATGCAAAGAAAATGTCATAATTGCATACAGGGTGTTTACAATTGACTTGCCAATCAGACATTATTCCAACTAGTAAAAGTTTACTTTTTCAAATAGAACACCCTGTATATTATTCCGTTTTTGGTTTCTACATATTAACCCTTATCAATTCGATATACAATTCCCTATCCCTAAATATAGCCGTTTCCGAATTATTTTCAATTTTTCAAAATGTATAAGATTATTGCAACATTTTTTTAAATCCATGGCCTCGTATAAATAGAAAAAAAACAGTGGAGAACAATTGTATTGCAAATTAAAAAACGCAACAGAAACTAATACACTATAGTTATTAAAATTATTTCTAAAAATACAAAAAAATAAAAAATAAATAATTTAATGCTAATCGTTAGCGATAGTGATTTATAATAATTGTTCAAAATGTCCGTTTTCTCGGATGCAGACTTGAAGTCGATCTTTAAAAGATTGTTCAACTCTACGCAACAACTCTGGGGTAATGCTATGAAAAGCCTGTGTTATACGATTACGCATATCTTCGGCAGTGGTTGGTGGTTCCCTATAGACAATACTTTTTATGTATCCCCATAAAAAGAAACCTATTCTTGTCAGATCAGGGGACCTAGCTGGCCACCTCACAGGTCCATTTCGCCCAATCCATTTATTTGGAAAGACTCTATTGAGATAATCTCTTACATCTGCAGAGCAGTGAGCAGGAGCGTCATCATGT
Source organism: Vesta saturnalis (assembly GCA_036346205.1). Classification (NCBI taxonomy): domain Eukaryota; kingdom Metazoa; phylum Arthropoda; class Insecta; order Coleoptera; family Lampyridae; genus Vesta; species Vesta saturnalis. The sequence goes on from JARFJB010002086.1 coordinate 600,184, forward strand.
TGATACCACATTGTAGCTCTAATATCAAGAGTAACATTTTCTAATAAGCACGGTAAATCGTTACGCAAAAAGTTAAGGTACTTCTCACCATTCAAGTGTCCATAAAAAAAGAATGGACAGATGACATAATCCCCAACGATGGCACCCCAGACACTTAAAGACCACTCATGTTGATTATCAACTTGTCTTAATAAATGTGGATTTTCTGAGGAATAATAATGAAAATTATGAGTATTAACAAATCCATTCTTATGAAATGTTGATTTTTTTTTAAATATTATAAAAAAATTTGGGCTTTGAGTAATTTTTTCTCTGGCCCAGTTAAAAAATCTTACTCGATGATCGAAGTCTGCATCGCTCAATTCTTGGTGTAACTGAATATGATAGGGATGTAAGCGATTCTTCTTTAAAAGACGGCCTACTGATCTCTTACTTATACCAACTATTTCACTTATGTCCTTTTGGCTTCTGTGATGATCCTCTTCGATGGCGAAAAGAAGCCTCAATTCACTATCTTTATTTGTAGAAGGTTTAACACGTTCATGTTTGGAGTAACTGGCACATGAAGTGTTCCATTTAATTTTTTTTTATAAAAATCGAAATAACTCAAAAACAGCTATATTTAGGGATAGGGAAATATATTGCGAATTTGTTACGAACAATGTGTAGAATTCAAAAAAAGTAATAATATACAGGGTGTTCCATTTAATTTTTTTTATAATAATTTGGTCCTCTTTAAATAAACAACCTGTATTCGAGTGGATAATTTTAAAATATGCATACAACTAAACTATAACTGCATTTCAAATTTTATTAATCTAGCTTATATAAAACGGAAGATATAGAAGAAGGCGGTCTTGGTGCCGGACCCTGTATGTATATATATATATATATATATATATATATATATATATATATATAAATATATATATATATATATATATATATATATATATATATATACAGGTGTTTGTACATCGATGCAAATATTTAAAGGGTGATATAATAGGTGATTTTGAGTCGATTTAAGCAAACATACTTATATACCAAGTGTTACCGTTTTTGAGATAATGCCACTTTTAATATTTCTTGATTTTACCGTGCTTTTCTGCAAATATCGAAGTGTACAAGCGTAATAAGCCGTCTTATCGCAAACTTATACTAAGTTTTTTTATTCCTCATGAAGTGATTGTTCATATTATTTTATCAGAAAAGCCTAAACTGTCTTTGGTTCTTGCCTAGAACTTCTTAAACATGAAAGTTTTAATTTGTAAAAAAGCAATCACTAAAATTCAAACGTGGATTTAGTCTAAAATCTTTCGTTATTTTTTTTTCCAATTTCAGTAAAACTTCTTTGGGCAATGGTCTTTAAGATAGCATGAATAGATTTAGAAAAAAATTTTCACAAATTGGAAAAATTGAATTTAATTACCAAAATACCCCCTAGGCGCATTCGCCAAAACGTAAAATAGCCCTTCATTATTTAGTTTAAATAGTTTAAAAAAAGCAGATTTTTAGAAAATGTTTTGCGGTTATCGCTCCACCCAGTACTTGAGTTTACAGAAACTGTTTCTGAATTCAAGATTTCTTTCACCTCACTAACACTGGAATGTAAAATTTTCTTAGCAAAATCGAGTTTATTTTCAAGTGAATCTACATTGCTATTTAAAACGTCACTTTTGACTTTTCGTTTATTTAGTGGAAATAATTTCAATTGTGGTAAATTTAATACAATCGTGCAAAAAACAGTATGAGCATCACGAACATTAAGGGTTGTACCGGTCTCCGGCCAAATTCGCTATCGCTCAGCCTCCAAACATGGCCGGCGACCGGTAAACGTTTCTGATAAAAGAATATGAACAATCACTTCATAAGGAATAAAAAAACTTAGTATAAATTTGCGATAAGACGGCTTGTTACTCTTGTACACTTCGATATTTGCAGAAAAACACGGTAAAATCAAGAAATATTAAAAGTGGCATTATCTCAAAAACGGCAACACTTGGTATATGGGTATGTTTGCTTAAATCGGCTCAAAATCACGTATTTTATCACCCCTTTAAATCTTTGCATCGATGTACCAAACACCCTGATATATATATATATATATATATATATATATATATATATATATATAGGTGTGTGTGTGTGAGTGTGTGAGTGTGTATGTGTGTGTCTTTCTTGATCTTTTTGGTAATAAACTGACATTTTCTGCAGCTTGCTCATCACGAAGTATACTGGTATATTTTCAATACGCACATGCATAAGTTTAGTCGCTACTTCTGTAACTTAATGGGGCAACACCATCTCTGCATTCAATTGTCTAAAAAAGTTGTTAAATCCATTGTTATTTAAATTTTTCTGATTTTACGTTATTTATTTATGAGAATTATGAGTTATCACTACATACTGTTTAAGAAATTATAGAAAATGTATATAAAGTGTATTGAAAACGATGTGATAGCTGATCATAGTAATTGGTCTATAATAGAATGATAAAAGCGCCGTAGAACCATAAAAACCAGTTATGCCCGCAATGTATACAAATTTTTATGTACGATTAATATATTGAATATTTAAAATGAATTTTAATATTTATTGTTATCAACAGAACTACATTTCTCATTTATGATAGTAGGTGCGTTACCATGAAAACGAGTACAAAAACGGTGCGTGCGTACGTGCGTGTGTGTGTGTGTGTGCGTGTGTGCGCGCGTGCGTGTGTATGTGTGGATGTATGTTAGTATCCTCGATAACTCCAAAACGAAAATACCTATGTCTTCAAAATTTTGTATTTAAGTTTGCTTTCATTTGGGTTAGAGCTGATTAGATTTTGGAAGAAATCCAGTGGCGGAGAGGGGAGTTCATTAGGGGCAGTTTTTGGTTTTTATCAAATATTTCTAAAATAGCTGCATATTTCAAAGATACTTAGATGTAGACCTTAAACATATCGATTAATTATGTTCTATGCAATTTTTTGATATGATGCGTAATTTAGCGGCAAAAAAATTCCTAAGATAGAATTTAAGTGTTAGTTCAATTTTTTTCATTATCTAAATAACGATTAATTTTATAAGAAAAGGTGTAGACGTATTTTTTAATGAAAATTTAATTTTACATAACTTTTCTTTGTAAATTTGATTGGAAATGATGGAGTTGTATTATGGATATTTTTATAGAACCGGGCCGTTTTGGAATTTTTTTTTTCGTTAAGGTGTATTTATGACTATTAATCTCTATCTGACATGAAGTTTTGGTTTTTACACCGTTGCCTGTTTTTGTTTAAAACTTCATGACAGACAGAGGTTAATAGACATCTAGATGTTAAAGGAAATTAAACAATTTTATTTTCAATTGTTTTAGGATAACTATGCAACTTCTTTTTTATACGTTCATAACGAAAACAGGCAACATTGTAAAAACAAAAACAATAATCTATGTCAGAATGACGTTTAAAACTTCATGTCAGAGAGAGATTAATAGACATATATACATGTTAACGTAAAAAAAATTCCAAAGCCGCCCACTTTTATAAAAATATCGATAATACACCTTCAGCATTTGCAATCATATTTATTTAATTTTTACATTTATTTCGCTTTACATTAAAAAACTTTATAAAGAAAATTTGTGTAAAACTAAATTGTCTTTAAAAAATACGACTATACTTTTTCTCATAAAATTAATCGTTATTCAGATAATGAAAAAATTTGGATTAACACTTAAATTCTACCTTAAGATTTTTTGCCGCTAAATTACGCGTCATATCAAAACATTGCATAGAACATAATTAATCTATATAGTTAAGGTCTATATATTGGTATTTTTATATCTTTAAAATATACAGCTGTTACAGAAATATTTGATAAAAATAAAAAACGGATCCCAATAAACTCCCCTCTCCGCGGATCAATTGCTTCCAAAATCTAATCAGCTCCAGCAGAAATGAAAAAAGTACGTAAGTGTTTTCGTTCTGGAGTTATTGTGTATTATAACATACATACAGACATATAGACATCATCGTCGACCTTGACGAAACTTGGCCAGACATTGTAAAATAAGCTAATAAATCGATTTAGCGATAGTGAAAAACAGTCGATTGCATAACCTTCCATACCTACATATGTAAATGTAATTTGGAAGGTAAAAAGGAAGAGTTTGTCTTAGGACAGGGCAACCAGAATGAAAAAAAATAAATTAAGCAATTATTAATAAATATTTTATGGCATCAGTTTATGGTAATGTAATGGTTTCGGATATTAACATCTACGCATCTTCTGGTTGAAACACTTTTGTATTTATTTGTAAAAATATTCATATTCTTCAATAATTATTAAATATTTTCTTTTCTCAACGCACATATATTAAGGCATCTACCAAATGCTTCTACAGTGACCCCATTGCAATCATTTAAGCATTGTTTTTCTTCTTCTGCATTAATTAAATCTATAAAGAAGTTTCCTACATTTATAATTACCTACCTTTATCCACTATCAGTAAAAAAATAGAAATTAAAAAAGCGAAGTAACCCACACAGCTCATCTTTGCCTTATATATTTTTCAAGTCCTAAAATGTTAAGAAAAACTTGTTTTTAATTCTTATAGTTATCATTGATGATTAACTAATGATATCGTAATTTCATTACGTGGTAGAGATAATGTTTAAAGTTTGTTTACTCTTTGGTATTGAACTGCTGGATAGTAAACATGTCATCAAATACATTAACACAAAAATCAATATTAACGTTCCTCAATCAACTTTCATTTCTGAGTTTTGCAAAATACGACCTTTGATTTCTTGACAACTCTTCAGAGTCACATAAAAGCTTGGCTCTAACTGCAATTTACTATCAGTTTAGCTCTGACCATCATGATGAAGATTTTAGTAATATGCCTTTTAGCCAATTCAGCTATTCATGTGAGTATGTTCCCTTTATAACTTCTATTAGTTTAATTAATATACACTAATTGGTTTAGGCTGTGTTATCAGTACCAGTTACAACTTCAACCCCAAAAATTACTCTCGATGAGTTAATGAACAAAATTGATGGCTTACAATTATCTCTCAAAAAAATTTTGCCAACTGAAAAAGATGTTTCGCAATCAGTAATTCATTTATCTGAAGATATTACACGAAACGTCGATAAATTTACAAAAACAATTCATGCACAAGAAATTATCAGTGGCATTGAAAAAGATATTTCAAAACAGCTTACGACTTTTCTCACAGGAATGAAAGCACTCATTAATGATGTAATACCAGAAACTGCTCGAAAATCTTTATTAAAAATACAGGAGCAGGCAAATTGTATTTATGCAGAAGCTCACAATGTGAAAAAGATGTTCAGGCTAATCTTGCAGGTAAGTGAAATTCTTTTATGGGTTTCAGTTTTAATGTTGTTTTTTTGTAGACGCTCAACATAAATTGGAGGATTTCGTGACAGAGTTTTATAATTATATCGCTGAAGCTGGTAAACGGTTGAAAATTGAGGTTGAAGCAGCTCTTCAGTAACGCTAAGTTAATTTAGGATTTGTAAATTTTAGATAAATACTTAGAAAATTTTTCTGAAGTACAAAATGTGATGCCACTACAGAAGATTAAGTTTGTATTGTATATTCGTAATGAACTATATAAAGTACTACTGTGCATTAAAATGTAGTTTAGCATTATTAAATTAACCGTTCACCTTGTATATCATTGTTTTTTTAATACATTACGTATGGTGAAGATAAAAATGAGAGTTGAAATCTACGGAAAGAATGGAAACGTTTTCAGTGAAAATATGTTTTTTATAAAAATTAAGAAAATGCTTTCACGATTATTACTGATAAAATAGATCTTTCGCTTTTGTGAATGAAATTGTGCAATATTATTTTTTTTTCCAAATTTAAACGTTTCGATAACAATCACAGTTATCTACTTCAGTAAATTACAATAGTTTTTTAAAATTATTTATATAAATCAAATAAATATATAAAAATGAAATGCTGCAGTAGTTAGGAAACGTGTGAAAAAATCAACCACGAATATAATTTTATTTTAGAAAGATTAGCTGGAGCTTTATTAGATTAAATATTATGAAGAATGAAAAATCAGAACACCTTAATGGACGAAGGCTAACAATCAAAAAACAAATTTAACAAAATTTAATGAAATTATTATGTAAGTGCAAAGATGTGAAAAACTTTCATTTTAAAGTGGTAAAAGTATTCACAACTAAAAAGTAACATGCCAATTAAGTATCTAGTTTAATCACAAATGCAATACAGATATCATTATCCATTAATATCTGAGGACTGTAATGGTTATTATGCAATGAACTGAGAGACTTCAATGGGCCATTCTACTGTTCATTTGGAATAAAGATGCATCTATAAAGTACTGTCCGAATTTCAAAAGTTTCTAAGTTATGAACGTTTCTAGTTTTCTTTGCATTTTTTGACGTCATAAAACGCATCATACCTTTTTTGAAATTAAGCTTAGAAGAAATCTGAACAGTGCATTTGAAAGACAAATGAACGTATATTCGGAGGACAGAAGAAATAATTAGTTTGTTTATTTTTGGTTAAAGCTGGGGTACTTTAAAGAAAAATAATTTAAAATTTGCTATTTTTCTAAAAAAAATTCAGGCTTGAATATTTCGGGTATGTGATGGAGTAGAATCGTGCCAAAACAGGTTGGCTGGTGTGTTAGGTTCAAAACCGTATATCACAATGTAAGGTGGTCGCACATGAAGGAGGGCAAATCTCTAGCAAATAATGAAATCATCAAATTTCAGTCATACCGACGAATGACACTATCTTAATCATTCTCAAGGAAGACATGATGCATTTTATGACGTTGAGTCAAAAAATGTTAAGAAAACTAAAAACCTTCATAAGTGAGAAACCTTTGAGAATGGGACAGTGCTTTATAGAAACAGTTTTGTTAACAATGGGAGTTTCGCGGTTCTTATGCGGGACACCCTGCACGTTAAATTAACGTATTGCTGTGATAACTTAACATACTTCATTGGTAAACCATTTACTTCGAAGTCTGGGAAAACATAAAAAGCGTAGACATACAAACAGACACAATATTTTTTCTTTTGTTAATTACCAAAGTCTAAAATTTTCTTGTTGTCTGTTTAAGTTATTAGGCTGTTTATATTTCAATAGCATCTTGCTGTAGATGAACATAATAATAAGTGTGCATTGATAACATTTCAAATTGAATGTTATAATTTGAATTATTTAACGCATGGTCAACTACGACACACCTGATTCAATCTGTCACATCTCATATATACTTTACGTATGGTATCAACGCTAGGTTTTGTGGTTCCAATGTATACTTTTCCACAAGAACAAGATAAATTGTATACTCCAAAAGTTCATAATGAATTTGAAGCATTTTTAGGTCACCTTACACGTTCTTTAATAATTCTTGTGGGTTTAAAAATAGTTTTAATTTCATGGTTAATTAATATTTTCCAATTTTATCCGTAACATTAGTTATAAAAGCCAGAAAAGCTCTACCAACATTATGTGATCATTCTTTTTTACGGGTACTTCTAACAGGTTTAACTATATTACTAATTTCTTAAGGGAATAACCATTAGTAAATTGTCCTTTAATGATGTTTTCAAATGATAAAATTTATCTTCTAAAAATTCTAAATCACAAATTCTTTTAGGTCCGCTTCCGAAACGTCGCGCCCAAAAAGCAGATAGGTACATTTTGTTGAGCTAATGTTCCAAACTTTTCCTTGAAAAAATTAAGTATCATTGAACTAAGATGGATTCTCATAGCTGCACCATCCAGTTGTTCACAACATTTACTATTGTACTGAGAGTAGATGGTGTTAAGGCAGTTCTGAAACAGAATTGTTATGTCTTTCATAAAAAAAATTACGGATTTCTCGATTTCAGAGTGGAGCGAATAAATCCGTTGTTATGACCATAGACTTTATTTTAGGCTTCCGTAATCAATTTTACTGTTCTTTCCACAGCCTGTGTGTGGCATTGGAACTTTGTCAAAGTCCAGTCAATTGGTATTGGTTCTTCCAGCATACTTTTCAGATCTTGTGTAGTCACATCATTCAGTATTGGTGTGGAGTTACTTCGCTGGACGACCAGTCGATGTCGTCGTTTGCTTCGAAGTTTATTTTTGGAAGATGGAACTTTCTAGTCCCAAGGTGTCCAACCGTCTCATCTGATTCTCGTGTTTATATCTCTCTGCGAATGACGTCGCGGTAAACTTCGTCCAAGTATCTGGATGACTGGATGAAGTAGTAAAGATGGCGAGCTCCATAGTTAATTGAGTGACGGTCATTGATGCGGAACCAAGATGACACATACTCCCTGATAACGAACTCTACTATGGTAAGTAAGCTGTCTGATGGTTCCGTGGTGGAAACGTACAGTCTTGTCCTACTGGATGTTGACATGTTTAGGAGACCGGCATCGTGATTAGCAAGACCTGGCGGACACATGCCTGAGCTAACGGCGAGATCAATATCCCTCAGATACTTCTGGTCCCTACTCAAAGTGGATGATATGGATATATCATCTGATGACAAGGTACAGTTAACTTGCTCAAATGTTACCACTGGAAGCAGCTGATACGCTTTCAAAGATTTTTCAATGCAACCAGTGTAGGAAGAGGTTCCAGAGGAACTCGAACAAGTGGCGAAGTGGCAATTCTTTGAAGTGTAGTTGACAAACAGCCTATTGCACAGCTTTGCCGGTCTTCAGTTAAAGACGACGCAGTACCCCATTGTGTACTCCAGTATTTACGGCCGTTCCGTCAGACCCTAGAACATAAATATGGCTGAAACCTCCGGGCACTTCTGCTGTGATGTAGCTGTAAATACTTTCAGCAATGGCCAGACTAGATCTTGAAGCAGATATAACATGGCTGACGTAGCTAGATCCTGGTTCTTTCACCAAGGAATAGTGTTCCTCTACAATTGTTCTTTGGTAGTATTTATCATCTACCTTTTCTCTCGACAATGTTTTGTCACGTCGGCCGTCGAAGTAAAGACTTGTTAACTGATCATTGTGAATGCCCGAACTCTCACTTTTAAGCTCTGCAGGGTTCGATACCTTTCTCTAGCAATTTTGTTCTTATGAATCACTAAAGATGTATCCGATTCAGAGACAAGGCCTACGTCGTGCAAAACGCTAGAAGCTATAACAGCCGTGACTTGAAGCGATACCTCAAATCTTTGGCTTATTAAGGCGGTATATGTAAGTTTCCTTCGCATTTGCGAAGAGGATGAATTTGACGGTCCAGGATTGTTGTCGTATTCTTATCCTCATACATTGCCTCTTCATCTTCTAAGAACGTTGATGTTGATGAGGGCTCCGGTGAGCAGGACGTAATAGATGTAGAACTTCCTTTGGGCACGTGCTTAGAGCTTTTAGGTTTATTGCAAATCAAGAGATCCAATGCACATTAGGCACTTTGTTTTTTGATCAGCAAGGTCTGTTCCTTACTGGGGACCTTGGATTCCTTCAGGCAATTGCAGTCTGTAAACGTTGAGCACTTACAAGCTGCTATATCAAGAAGAAAGCGTGATTCTTTTTTAAACTTCTCCACCCTTGCTATAGTTTTTCTCTATTCTTTTATAAACCGGCTTGATATCAATATATTTCTTGTGATATGCATGAATCATATTAAGAACACGTTTCTTTGAAAGGTCGAAATGGAAGCATAAGAATACAGCATTTGCAGCTTTACACAAACTTGCTCTGCAATGGAAAAAAGTGCGGGTTCCTTGTTACCAGTGGTTTCAGATTCAAGACGACACCTTTCGTAAATGTATCATTTAATAACATCCTTCTTTGTTGCGAGCATCCTAGCATCCGAAAATTGGACAGTCTAATGCTCCTCCCTTTGAAAATTATGAAGATTTTGCCATGTTTTATTTATGCTCACTACTAGCTCAGTTCACGACCTGCAAAAAAAATGCATACCTAATTTCCAGAATAACATTTTAATCAATAATCATTATTATTGATAAATAATAATGATAATCTGGAAAATCTGCTACTAGAATAATTGTTAATGAATCATATTTATAACTAAAAGTGTATTTGTGAATTTTTGGGTAATATCAGGCTCCTTGTCCGTGGGACATTAGATTTTCCACAGTAATTAACTATACATAGATATAACTTTGCACACTACCGCAAAGTGGCGTGACATCTGAAAAATTAAAAAAAAATGGCAATTTTACTAAATTTTTGAAATTTCACGTGTCTTGCCAGGTGGTAGGCATGTATACTTCATGTCAGCCGGGAAGTTACCACCACCCTTACCATGGGCTCCTTAATATTGGGTCTCCGATTTTCTGAGCTCGATAAGGGCTGCTGGTTACCTTTTCCTTCATCCTTAATCTATTCTCATCCTTATTCTTCCTTCTTGCCCTCACTGTCTTCCTATCGGATTAAAAGTCCCAAATTAAAACATAAGATGGCTGTGGTTTCTAGGGTAATAAATTCCGGACGTAAAATCCTGCCCCATTCGGATGTCCGGGAGGGCAGGGCCCAAGCGACCTCGGTCATCGAAAGTATCAACTTTCTGATTCACTACTGCAACATCCGCGGTATCAAGTCTAATCTTAATGCTACTCACAAACATCTTGAACAATTACAACCTCATATTTTGTTTCTATCTGAAACACAAGTCTCCTATGAAAGCTCTGAGTCACCCGACTTGCAATTTCCTCAATACTATCTTCGCTCTAACTTTCGATATAAAGGAGGCATACGTGCCTACATCAAGGACAGAATTGCTTGCAAGAGGGCTTCTTCCTTAGAAAATAACAATTTTGACGTGATATGGTTTAAACATTCTGGTCCTAATTTTGTGAAATTCTACTGTTGCATTTATAGGTCTCCTAATGACAGTAACTTTCAAGACTTCTTCGATTACCTTAGTATGAAAGTTGACTATCTCCTGTCTCAGTTTCCATTTTGCGATATCTCAATTGTAGGCGATTTCAATGTTCATAACTCTAATTGGCTTCAGTTTTCATCTACTACAAATCCTGCTGGTGATAGTGCAGAAACATTTGCTATTTCACCTGATCTCACACAAATGATTTCTGAACCCACAAGAATCCCTCCACATCTTCTATATCTCTTTCTTACATCAAACCCTCTTGTTCATACAACTTCCGTTCTTTCGCCTTTAGGGCTTTCCGACCATTGTCTAACAGAAATCATTTCTACTGTACCTAATTCCACTGTTGTTCGCAAAACCGGTAGAACCTTGTGGTGTTTTAAGTCAGCTCGATGGAGTGATTTACGGGATTTCTTTGCAACCTTTCCATGGCGTAAATATTGTTTTAAGTCGTCCTCTTCTTCGGACATCGTTCTTTCAGTATTTGAAGTCATCCTCATGGGAATGGAGTTATACATTCCCAAAAAACAGTACCGTATAGGTCATTCACGTTCCCAACCCTGGTTCAATAATAAATCGGTCGACAGTCACGTAGAATACGTTGGTGCTAGAAATATCTGCAAAAGTGACATCACTAAAACTAAAAAGTTGTTCGAACAACGAAAATGCAATGAACTAACTACATCCCCATTAGGCAGTCGTAAATTTTGATCTTTAGCTAAAACCATTAGTAAAAACTTTGGAACATCTTCATTTCCCCCCCTGACGTCTATTGACGGATCGGTAGTTGCTGATTCTGTAGACAAAGCCAATGTTTTGGTGGATTTGTTTGCATCAAACTCGTGTCTCAATAATTCTGGAAAAGATGTGCCCCTAGTCAACTCTTCCTCATACACTATGAAACCCATTCATTTTCAGTACAAGCTCATGGAATCGATCATCAGTTGGCTTGATCTCAATAAGGCGATTGGCCCAGACGGTATCCCAACTATTGTCTTAAAAAAATGTTTCCCCGAACTAGTACCAGTTCTATCTAAGCTCTATACGATCTCTATGTCTTCTGGGGAATTCCCTTCATCATAGAAGTTAGCAAATGTTCAACCTATTCCCAAAATAGGCGATAAGACCGATCCCTCAAACTACCGACCAATTGCCATCACTTCCATTTTGTCTAGAATCATGGAAAAAGTCATTAATCAGCAACTGCTCATGTTCCTTGAAACTAACAAACTCCTTAGTGACCACCAATATGGGTTTAGGCAAAGTCGTTCAACAGGTGATCTTCTTTCATATGTGACCCAAGTTTGGAACAATACAGTAGAGCAGTCCGGTGAAACAGTTGTAGTCGCTTTAGATATCTCAAAGGCATTTGACCAAGTTTGGCATAAGTGTTTACTTGCCAAACTCACCTCGTTTGGGGTGAAATGATGCGCTCATCAACTGGGTTTCTAGTTTCCTTGATAAAAGACGAATACGTGTCGTAGTTGATGGCTTTTTTCAAAAGAAGTTAGCATTAACGCGGGCGTACCACAGGGATCCGTTATAGCGCCTACACTTTTTCTGCTGTACATAAATGACCTTATTTCTTCAACAACTAACCCCATTCATTGCTTTGCTGACGATAGCACTCTTCACTGTAGTTCATCTCAGTCAAGAAATTAAAGCTGAAATGGCAAATTCAATCAACAAAGACATTCAACGTATTCTCGAATGGGGAAGCAATAATCTAGTTATATTTAATGCTAACAAAACTCGGTGTTGCCTTCTGTCCGCCAAAAAAGATAGATCATTTCCTGTTGTAAGTATGAATGGCTCAGTTCTTAAGCTTTCAGACTCTATTACTATGTTGGGTATGACTGTATCTTCAAACCTCTCATGGGTTAACCATCTTCTGTCAGTTACCAAAACAGCTGCTCGTAAAATAAGCTTTTTGTACAGATCTAAGCAGTAGTTTGCCTATCGACAACTCCTTCCGCTGTATAAGGCCCAAATTCGGCCTTACCTGGAATATAATTCTCTGGGTTAGTGCTCCCCAATACGCTCTCGATATCGTTGATTGTATTCAAAAGAGAGCGATTAGGCTTATAAATGACCCGTCCTTAACTTCTCACATACAGTCCCTTGAGCATAGAAGGATGGTTTCAGTTCTTTCTTTGTATTATCGTTATTACAACGGCTATTGTGCTGCTGAATTATATTCTTTGATACCATCTCGGGCTATCTTTGCGAGGGAACACTCGGTTAAGCTCATTCACATCATCAGTATGCAGTACAAATCTCCACTTGTCGTACCAAACGGGCGCAATCCACATTTTTCTACACGGCTTCTAAACTCTGGAATGATCTCCCTAGTTCCTGTTTTCCTCTCACTTATGATATGAGAAAATTTAAGGTAGCTGTTCATAGGCATCTATTGGCAATTCATTATCTCTCTATCCATCCTCCTAAGTGTTCCTGAGTGCTTTAGCACGATAGGCCTTATTGAGCCTGTTCAGGTCCACAATCATAAAAAAAGAAGACGTTATCCTAGGGTAGGTGTAATTTGGGACAGAAGTTACTTATATATAGAGGCTACTTTTCCGGACTACCCCAAGAGGATCATACGTAATTTGTTTTTTCAATCCCCCCTAATATAGATCTCTAATATATCGATTAATTATGTTCTATGCAATTTTCTGATACGACACGGAATTTAGCAGCAAAACATTTGTAAAGGAGAATTTCAGTGTTCGCTCAAACTATTTCAATATCTGAAATAACGATCGACTTTACAGGAAAATATGTAAACATAATTTTTAATTAGAATTTAATTTTGCATAACTCTTCTTTATAAAGCTTCTTAAGACAAGCCCAAATAAGTCTAAACGTTAATTAAATAAGATTGAAAATGCTTAAAATGTATTGTCGATATTTTAAATCAACGGGCGGCCTTCGTATTTTTTTTCATAGATGTCTATTAACCCCTATCTGACATGAAATTTTAAACGACTGTTTGACATAGATTATTGTTTTTGGTTTTACAATGTTGCATATTTTCTTTATGTACGTACATCAAAAAAGAGGTTGGAGAGTTATACTAAAAAATTATTTCATTTCTTTCAATTTCGACTTTGTAGGTCGAAAGGTCATTATTCCACACCAGATATTTATAAAAAAAAAACGAAATTGAGGTGCTGGCTAGCACAGTTCAGCATAACTTGTTTTTTTTTGTCAAATTACAAAAAATACGAATGCAACTTCACACACATTAAAGAAAACCTTTTTCGTATACGCAACTAATTTATTGTCTCCAGCATTTTGGTGTTTAATTTTTAAATAATGGTCAATAGAAGGACACTAATATATGCCGCATGGTCGTCGCTTTCGGAAGTGAGGGTGTTTCGTATTTCGAACTTTAGTTGTTTAAGTCGATACTGCGCATCTTTATTATAATAAATTTTTGTTATAACTAACAGCATAGCGATCTGATGATGTTAATTGTTGAATTTCAGATACCTCACAGGCTAATAATACAATTTATTTTTTTTAAACTCCATGGCCTAACGTTGTTTTTTGGTTTCCTCGTCCTTTCGCTTCTTATTTTTCCTTTTTGATGTCGGAATTGAAACTTCCTTCCTACCTCTTGGCATAATTATAATAAATTACTTATTTAAACTTTTCACAGGCTGAAATAAAATGAAAACATGCAATAAAAAAATAAGATTTGTAACTGCTGAGTCCACAGTTTCCATGCTGTAAAAAGATATCTTTTATGTAGTCATTAATGATTATGCCATGAGTGCGGCGCCGGGCCGACGCCCATGGTTTACGTGCTTAAATGGGTCTAACTGTCTTAACGTTCTTTTGCATCAGCATTTATATCATAATGTGTACTAGCTCAAAGATGTAGTATAGGGTATTAATGACGTTTGTTATTTTGATGATTTG
>JARFJB010002086.1:620000-805000 GCA_036346205.1 Vesta saturnalis
TAAGCCACATTCACAAGGCAAGGTTTGTTTAATTCTAGAAATAATACGCATTTCTGAGCTGTGGAAAATTCCGGGGCTACCATAGAAACTCATTTCCAAAATACTTTTAAAATAAATGTGTGGGGGGCAACTCCAGGAAATTTAAATGGAAACATGTATTATGATTTTCTAGATAATATTTTCCATGATATTGTTGTAGAAGATATTCCACTGTACATACGAAGAAAGATGTTTTTTATGCACAATGGCGCTACACCACACTATACTAGAATTTGTAGAAGGTGGTTGCTTGACCACTTACCTAATAAATGGATTGGTCAAGGTGCAGATGCATCAATTAAATGGCCTCTTCGGAGTTGTGATCTGAATCCACTGGATTTTACTGTATGGAGTTATTTGAAATCAAAAGTGTGTAACAGTGGTATTAAATGGAATAATACGTTCACTAACAAAAAGAATTAGATTGTGCAGACAACAAAATGGAGGACATTTTGAACATTGTCTATAAAACATTATTCTGGTGACTAATTAAAATTTAAATTATTATTGTATGGTTCTTTTGAAAGCTGTAACTTTTCCTTAAGTTTTATTAAAGTATCGTTGATAAGAGAAGTGTCTATTCCTAAGCAGACTTGACTTATTAAAAAACTGGTAACGATTACATAAAGATCCACTTTTACTTTTACTTTAAATTTTTCGAAAGTGGAAATAATTATCGAAGTGTACCTTTTTTGCGTAGGATAGTCTGGAGAATCAATTTTGTTTAAATAATTGCAAATTAAAAAAAAATGACGTAATAACTCTTACGTACCACCCAAAACTAGCCCTTAATTGTAAGGGATGGAATAACTGTTAACATAAATTGAATTATTCTAATGTCATACACTCACCTCTAAAATATGAAACCGTTTTCGGAAGCGTCTGGAAGATATTAAAAATAATGGTTTTCATTTCACCCCTTTACAGGGTTGTATCTCCCTTATTATTAAGTTAAGGAACAAACTGTATATAAAGAGGTACCCATATTTTTAAACGTACTACCAGCTCTAGTAATTACGAAATATAATTCTGGATCACCTTGTATATGTCATATTTCGAAAACGTGTAGTTTTGAAGTTATTGACAATTTTCTAGCTTACTTCTCCTTAAATGTAATATTGAAATAAAAAGTGCAATAATCAAAGTATTGACATTTAATATTAATTGAGTAATTAATTTGACATATTTTATATTCAAGACATGAACTCATCAACGCGCAATAGGTACCACCCACAAAATTTGCGCTAAAAACGAATACAATCACGTCTCTGATTTATAGTACAATTCCCCCCCCTCCCATATTTTTCAACATCCAAAATAAACCGGTAGGAATATTTTTACGATTAGTATGGTTTGAACCACACTGGTATGCGGTTGTATAAACCTCTAAATTACGTTTTGGCAGGAAAGTCAGATTTGCCATATTTTTGCGTTTTTTTCGATAGAGAACTGTTTTATTTTAAAAAATAAGTATGAGTGATCAAGATTTTTCTGATAGTGATGATCCAGACTACGAGTTGAGTGATAATTCGGTAATTAGTGACTCTGTTGAAACATATTCAGAAAATGATGACGACGAAGTTGGTGAGAATTTGATCATGGACTATTGGCAAGATTTAAATGACCCTTTTTCTGATCAAGTTCCTAGACCACCGGTGAATTTTTCTCCTGAATACGATTTTCATCCGGCCATTGATTTGGAAGAATGCAAACACCCAGTGAATTGTTTCGAATGTTTTGTTAGTCCAAATATCGTTACCAAATTATGTGAATGAGCAGAAATGTACTTTGATCAAAATACAGGTATCGTAAAAGTTTATGGTCTTCAATGGAAGAAACTTGGAAAAGAAGAGATGTATATTTTCATTGCACTTAATTTTTTAACTGGATTAGTAAAGTGTCCTCGTATAACAGATTACTGGAGTAATATTTGGTGTGCCTGACCAAAAGTTTTTAATAAGTCTATCATGAGTCGAAACAGATACCTTTCTATACTCAAGATTATTCGGTTTTCTCCACCTGAACCAGCAAAAAAAATGCTCCATTGAGCAGACTTGGAATATATATGGCTATGCTTAGAGATAACTGCATGACGTTAGTTGACCCGGGACCGGTGTTTGCAATCGACGAACATTTGATGCTTTACAAAGGCAAATTGCACTTTCGCCAATACATAAAGTCAAAAAGAAATAGGTTTGGCATAAAACTTTTTGCTATGTGCCCAAGCTCCCCACACTTGCAAGGTTATACTTGGAACTTGTGTTCATACATTGGAAAAGACAATTTCGATGTATCTCATATTCCAGGCACCGAAAACCTTTCGGTTTCTGAAAGAATTGTCGTGCATTTAGCCCAAAATGTACTGAACAGCGGCAGAAAAGTTATTTTGGATAATTGGTATACTTCTATGCGCCTTTCACAATTTTTACTGACTCAAGGAACGTATTTGACTGGAACTATAAGAAGTAATCGTGGAGGTCCCGCTGAGTTAACTAGAATTCTATTAGAAACCAATCAATCATGTTTTGTACGGAAAGACATACAACTACTTGTTAGGTACAAAGACAAGAAGGATGTATACTTGTTGACAAGTAAGCATACTGCAGGGTTTTGTGAAAAATCTCGTTACATGGTGGGCGAGAAATTAGTTTATTTTAAAAAAACCTGCTCACATCGAATTTTATAATCAAAATATGGGCTCCGTTGACGCCGTCGATCAAGATTTGGAACCTTACAATTCTCTACGCTAAAGTTACACGTGGTTTACAAAAGTGGGCTTTTAACTAATGCTTCAGATGCTTCTAAATTCGAAGGTTATACACTGTAACGCTAAAGACAATTTGCATATTTCAATGTATGATTACATAAAACTTTGCAGTAATAGTATTTTGCATAAATACAGTGAAGGATATAGCAACATGACGGATGCTCGTTCAGTGAGAACCGACCTTCCACTTCAAAGCAAACACAAAAAGCACATGTTATGGTCAAGTTTCCAAAGGAAGAAGGAAAAAATCGGGCATTACGAAAAATCTGCGTTATTTGCCGAAAACATGGCCAAAGAAAACTGACAAGAAACATTTGCATTGAGTGCCCAAATAAACCAGGGCTATGTTGTGCAGAACACTTCCAAGAATACCACAAATAAACATTATTTATGCTCTTTACCAATGTTACGTTCCATTTGTATTTCTTTATATTAAAAAGTGTTAATAAATAACTCACCGTCAAAAAATATATCTTTTAATTATTTTTACATGGATATCCAAATGTGGATAATATGGTATTGCACTATTATCCAAATGGTGGATATACTGGTATAACCCTAAAATATCAATCACTGCCGCCATTCTGTTTTTGATTTTAAAAATCAACTTTGGTTCAAGAAGTAATGCCATAATATAACTATAATATACATTATCTGGTATGTGAAGGTGTTTTTTAATCCACCTGGATGTGAAGGGGTTAATGCTCTCTGGTTACTTGTTTTACTAATATTTGGGATATCTCTAGAGAATTTTCGTCATTTTCGTGGAAGTATAGAAGAACATCCAATCACTTGTTGTCGTTCAGCACTGATTTCGTACAGTTTCTTTTCTTATTACTAACTACACAACCCTGGAAATCCCTTTGAATTTTTGAAAATATTATCTTAGTCGGTACTCGATTTTGATACAATCTGCGTTACTCCGTTAATGCTAAATATGGAGATTTATTATTTCTGATGTAACATTCATATAAATTCAATTGTGCATTTACACTGTATGTCATCGTGTTTTATACAAATATAAACTGACAATATACCTACACACCTGCAAGTGTCAACATCAACAATGCTAGATTCGCATTTGTTAAATACTTTAATATAAATTTTACTATTTCAATATTAAATTTAATGACAAGTAAGCTAGAAAACCAAAACTGCACATTTTCGAAATATGACATATATATATATATATATATATATATATATATATATATATATATATATATATGCATAAAATGTTAGACATTCGCATGTAGAATCATACCAAACTAAAATATATAGGGTGTTCTATTTAAAATAAATAAGATATTCATGTTTGAAATTAACATGTTTGGCATATTATGCACAACACCCTGTAGATTATTAAGCAATAAAGTTACTAAAAAGTATTAATACAACTATTCGTTGATTGATATGTAAAATTATTTCACATTCAATTCCACAAAAAAAGTTTAAACAATAAATACTCAAAAACTATAAGGAATTTTGATATACACATATTAATAAAAAATATTCCAAATTTAGTACAGAATACGACTATGCTATAATATATAGGGTGTTACATTCAAAATAAAAACGGTTTTCTGTAACTGCCACAGGTTTCCAGATAAGGTACAGAATCATCTTGGTGGACCACCCTGTTCGTGTACGTGTGTTTCCGTGTGTGTGCGAAAAATGGAATTGAGTGAAGAAAATGTTCGCGCAATAATTTTTTATAACTTTAACACCACATTAATCAACAAATTCTCATTGGTATTGCGAATTTCAACGCGGTCTCAGAGACGATCCTAAAACAGGTCTACTGAAATCAGTAGTTACCCAGAAAAGTATTGAAAAGTATTGAAAAGTATTGAAAAGTATGCGCCAACTCATCAAGGACGTGTCATCTACCATGAAAATGGAGATAACTTTAGATGTTTCAAAGAATTCATTCAAAAAGCTCTCGATTTATCATTGAGTGTAAGAAAACTAATTTCCAGCAGGATTTTAACTGAGGAGCAAATGTCGGTTTAATTGGCGCGAAATTTTAAATCATTGATTCGGTAAGAATCAATGATGAAGCTAAAAATAAATGTCGATCCGCTGTTTGGGTGTTTCAAGGAGAGCACTATCCGACAAAATTTATCTGTTCCTGTATCGTGTTGAAGAAAATGGTCGCAAGTTGACTATTTCAGCTTCAGGCTGGATAAATAAGTATATTGACCTTCGTGAAGAATACTTTGAAAAACAATAAGCACGGTAAACCCGACAACTTATTTGTTTTTAAGGCTGTGTCCCAACTAAAAGGCAACCCTTGGTCAAGTCTAATTAGATTTAAACGTAGAAGTAATTTGTGACAAACATTTTTTTATTGGCATGTACGGATCTTGTGGTCCTTTTTAAGAAAAAAAAGGTATATCTCGCTTTCTAGAACGTTTATTGAACGTCCTTCTGAATCAAAAGAAGGTGTTTGAGTTTAACAAAGCTCTTGCGATTGCAAGGAAAGTTACTAATCAAAGTAAGAGGTTTTCATGTCAGAATTGCGTGTCATCTATTAACCGGAATACCTCAATATCTGACGTTTGGAGAAAAGTTAAAAATATTGCAAGTAAAATCTACGAAAAACCGTCAAAATTACTCAAGTATGAAAATAAGGAATTCACAGGAGAGAATGAAATCGCAAAGGCCTTGGCGAAACTCTTCCATTCTGTCTACAGCTCACAACAGTACAATGAAACCATAACAGTAATTAAGGGAAAATTTGAAAAAAATTTAGCCTTGAAGACGATTGCGTACCTTTTTCGTCTGAACAATTAAAAATAGCCTTAGATGAATCCAAAAACATGTCTCCAGGTCCAAATAATAAACGTAATACGATTAGTAGAGTTGGTCGGCCTATTTCCACAGTTTATGCTTTTAGAGCGCGACGTTTCGGAAGTGGACTCTGCTTCCGTCATCAGGCTTAGTCCTGAGAAGGACTGTTTTTGCACTTGAGTCGAATTCATATGTTATATATAATTTTTTCCAAGTACTTGACTACTCTCAGATTCGAACTTGGTACCTTTCACTTACTAGTCTGACACCTTTACCGCTGAGCCACTGAGTAATCCAATATATATTTTTTAGAACTTACTTATATATCTATTAAACTTTTTCGTGGTTGCGCAGAAGTTTATTGCGCATGTTGCACCGTAACTTCTTGCGCAGGTGTATTGCGCTTAAGCTCTTCGCCCATTATTGAAAGTCATATGGGTTTCATTTCTACACTAGCTTGGCTTATTGGGTTTTCTGCTAGTGCGATGTATGTGGCTTCTTTAAGTTTCCGACGAGTTGTGTTCTCGTCCTTTGTCACTATTTGTATGTTATCTCATTGGATGCGGTGGTCTTCGTTCCAGACATGTTCGGGGATTCTTGATCTTTCTGTTTCGCCCTTGCTGACGTTGTTCTTGTGTTCCTGAGTTCTCACTTTCAGTGGTCTACTGCTCTCTCCTATGTCTGCTCTGCCGCATTCGTATGGTAGGTTGTATACACAATTCTTGGAATTCTGATCTTCAATGTATGGTTTGGTTTTGGTTAGTATTCCCCTGAGCGTTCTAGTCGATTTGAAGGCAGTCCGTATCTTGTATTTGCTGCCTATCCTTCGTATTTTGTCTGAGGTACCTTGTATATATGGTATTATCGCTGTATATTTAGGTTCTTCTTTTTCAGTTACCCTTTCCCTGTTTAGGTTAGGTGTTAGATCGGGGTAGGCATTTTCTTTGAGTATTCTAGCGATATTTTCTTTTTCTCTGTTCAGGTCCTCTTGTTTTGAGCATATTGTTTTTACTCTATCGTACAAGCATTTTGCCACGCCTAACTTCACGTTTTTGTGGTGATTGGAGATGTAGTGTAGGTACCTCCCCGTGTGGGTAGGTTTCCTGTATACACTTGTCGTGAAAGTGTTGTCATCCCTGTGTACAAGTACATCCAGGAATGATAGTTTTTGTTCCGACTCCAATTCCATTGGGAATTTTATGGAGGGTGCGCGGCTATTTTGGTGATCTAGGAATTCATCTAGCTTATGGTCGCCGTGTTGCTAAACTACGAAGGTATCGTCCACGTATCTAAGCCACATCCTTGGTTTCTCTGTGAATTCGGATATCGCTTGGTCTTCAAAGTCTTCCATATATATATATATATATATATATATATATATATATATATATATATATATATATTGCTCACTATGAGTGATAGTGGGGAACCCAATGCCATCCCAAACTCTTGTTGGTAGAATTTGTCTTCTACCTGGAAATATGTAGTTCTAATGCATATTGTCAGAAGTTCCATTATTGTGTTTACCGAGAGTTGCGTGCGTTCGTCTAACGTTTCATCTTTTTCCAGCTTGTCCCTTATGATAGTTAGTGCCTTATCGGTAGGCATATTTGTGAATAGACTCACAATGTCGAAGCTTACCAGTATTTCTTCGTGGTTTTGTTGGAAGTTTCTGATGGTTTCCACAATGTACGAAACTTATCCACACCGGAAAATCAAAAACTATTAGATTTATGCAATAAAATGTTTGAAACTGCTACTTACCCTGAAATTGGACGACAAACAATAATGGTTCCTGTTCCTAAACCCGGTGAAGATATAATTTTACCTGAAAACTATCGTCCAATACCACTTCATTTTTGTTTTAGTAAAACTATGGAAAGGATGGTTAATGATAGGTTGATGTGGTATCTTCTTCTATGTTAGACCTTTATGCTAAGGTTGCCCATGGTGGCAGTTTGTGTCGATTTGCAAAAAACGTACGATCTCACATGGAGTCATTACATTATAAAAACATTGTATAAATGGAAGTTAAGAGTTTCCTATGTAACCGCATGTTTAAAACGAGTATAGGTAGAACATTCTCATACGTTAAACATCCTGAAAATGACGGCATGTTTATTTTACATGGATGAGTTAATTATATTTGGAAGGGCACAAAATGCAGAAGAACTAGAAGGAGTACTGCAAAACGGTATTTCTGATTTTGAAAAGCGAAAAGTATAGGGTTTTCAGTTCTCTGTAACAAAAACGAACGCCATACGCTTCTGACTTTACACATAAATGGATCTAAAACTGAGTTTCAGTCAAGCATTAAGATTCATGGAATTATTTTTGATTGTCGCCCATATTTTAAAGAACACATCAAAATAGAAACTAAATCTAAAAGAAAGCTTAATATCTTTGATTGTCTGCCTAACACAACCCTGGGTGTGGACAGAAAAACTACGGTTTCATAAATTTTTTGTACTGTCTCCTATTGACTATCGCTCTATACTTTATTCGACTGCACGTTCTTTGCACTTAAAAAAAACTAGACAGAGTGCATGTCAGTGGAAATAAAGTGTCAATCGGTGCTTTCCGTAGTAGTCTTATCGAAACCATGCATCCTGATTCTGGCATTCCAGAATGAAATTTTGGTAAGTTGTTCTCAATATTAAACTATTTCATAAAATTCCTATCTACTCCTAATCATCTGAATCATGAGGGGGGCCTAAAATGGGACACTTAACGTTTAATACTATGCAAAGATAAAACAAAATGCCTGCAATTTCCCATTTTACTTACACTGATTAGGTAAAATGGGATAGGAATTTACCATGAAAAAATATTTCAAAATTACATTTCTTTAGAAAATACATTCATGACCATATTTATTTTTCGAAACAATTATAACATCTGAAGTCGTCTTCATCATCACTTTCTACACCTGCACATTCATCATGAGCTCAGTTGCCGCACTGAACGCATATTATCCATCCTTCACCGCAATGATCCTTAGAATAGCTGATTCCGCAAAATAGACATTCCACATCGACATCTGGTTCGCTGCTGCTAGATTCAAGCATTGACTTACACACCATTTTTTACCTTTTGAAGAGCTTTTGTTAGTAGTCTTTTGATCTAACGACTTTTCTATCCTACTTGATTTTAGTTTGTCAGCATTATGTTTTTTACTTTCTCCACAATGGACTTTCCTAACTCTTCTTTGTAAGGAGTACTCGTAAGTACAGCAGCTTTGTCCCTTTTCGTAGTTTTCCTCTTTGGTGTCACTTTAGAAGCTGTTGGATAGGGAGCCATTGTTTCAGGAGTTATTAAATGGGTAACGCCGCTAGTTGACGGTTGTTCGAGTGGTCTAATTATTTGTATCGGTGGTGTAGATTCTCCTACAAAGCCATGGTTATTATTTTCAATTACGACTTCGTTTTCAGGTGCTACTTCAACAGCGGCATTACTTGTAGTGTCATTGTTTTGAGGTTTGTCATAACTAGTTGGCAAAGCTGCAGCAAACGCATCTTCGGTAAATACTGTGCGGTTTATAAGACTCAATCCAGTTTTTTCAAAATCGTTACAGACTTTTAGAGGTGTTGACGCCCGAAGATATGCTTTACCAATTAAACATCCGACTTCACTTACGGTAATACACCTTCCTGGATGATTTCTTAGCCATGTTTCCACTTCCTGGGTATAGAAGGTGCTAAGTGGTGCCATGAATGACACATCTAATGGCTGCATACGGTGACCTGTGTGCGGTTTCATTCGCACAAGAGGGAAAATAATCATAGGAGGGACAAAAACGCCACTTGCTCTCATGCAAATGACTGCTGTCGATAATGCCCCACGTTCCACAGACGTTAAAGCGATAATTTTTGATGATCGAGATCGTACGGTAGTGATGCCCGTTTTGTCCACGTTAAAAATTCGTGATGACCGAAAATTGCATGCAGCTTGCAGAGGTTCGAAAATACCGAAAAATGAGTTAACAGCATGTTGGTTGAAACCTCTAGCCCTTGTAACAAAAGTTGCTGCAGGATTTCTAAGTGATAATTTGTTTCTGTGTAAAAAGGAACGCAGCCAATGCTATACGGCCAATTGGGTCTCATGATTAATATGATGATCACTGTTGTTCCTCACAGCAAGTTGATATGCAAGGTTTCGAATACCTCTTGTTGTTAGTCCATACATCATACCTTCCATGGTTTTAGTGTAATTAACCAGTTATTCCTCCAGTTCTCCAGGAAATGTTTATTTCCTGCTACAAGGTTCTTTTCTATGGTCTACCGCAACTTTATTGTTATTTTTGAATCGTCTTTCCAAAGTTGACTTTGGAACATTAAATTTCTTTGCAGCCATTAAGTAGCCACAGCTTCCACTTCGCAACGCGTCCAGTGCTGCAGACATTGCCTCTTCAGACCAAGACTGACGGCACGTTTTTCTTTTACACGTAGAAGGCATCTGAAAACAGATAAAAATAAATGAGCGAATATTGTAGGTAAAATTGGATAGTACGAGGTAGTATCCCGTTTTACTCAAATGAAAATTTCCCATTTTACCTACATGTGCATCAAAATTTTCAAACTTACCTCGCAATGAATAGGTGACCACCAGAGCAAATTTGCCAACACCATTCGTTAGCTACCTTAACAAAGTAATACAGAGTTCCATAATACTGCAAAATTACAAACGGTTTTGTTGCAAGGTGTTACGCCGTTAAACACAAATATTACAATAACACCATTAGCAAACAATATACGCAGTCTCCTTCCGCTAACAACAAGCCGATCGCACGTTTGGGTCTACACTGAAGACACTAGCGGTCGGCTGCGCGTACGTGGCGTTGCCAACTTTATTATTATGAAAAACGGTTATTTCCCATTTTACCTACATATCCCATATTAGGCCCACTTCCCCTAACACATAACTTAACTTGACCTTCACACCATTCCCTTGCGGAGTAGGCAAAACAATTCCTGCCTCTTATTTATTTTTCATTTACAATCTTTCTCCATGCTTTCCTACCTCTGCATACCTCCCTAGGTTTCACCAGATTCATTAAGTGTCTCCCTCGTCATTTTATTTTTAAAACTACTTATCTTTCTTTCTATTGCCATACATTCTACTACATTCACCCAAGATTTACGTGGCTTCGCAGGGCCCGCCTTACCTCTAACCTCACCCATGTATATTTGCTTCGTTAATCTTGCGTTGTTTACTCTCTCAATGTGACCAAACCAACGAAATGTACTATTTTTGTATCTATCTATCACCGTGCTTTCCTCGCCACACCTCGTCATTATACACCCATCCTTTATCTTACCTCTTCCCGTTTTGCCACATGAGCTTCGCTGGCATCTCATACCCACGGAATTTATTTTTCTTTCGTGCTTTTTTTGAGATACTCATCTCTCACTTCCATATAGTACTGATGACACAAACAAGACATTATAGATTGCTTGTTTCCCAGCTAGGGTCGTGCCCTCATTTCTCATTATCGTCCACATACTTCCAATCACTTTCCTTCCAGCATTAACCCTTCGCCCAAACTTTTCATCCATTGTACCGTCTGCAGTAAACAGTCTACCCAGATATACCAGCTCGTCCACTTGCTTCACAATTTCATCTTGCAGGGTAAATACTCTACTCTCCTTTCCACCTTCCCGATTGAGCAACACAATCTTAGTTTTGTTCACGTTTGCCTTTAGGTCCATTCTCTCACAGACTGTATCAAACTTCCTCAGACCGGTTTGAAGCTCATCCACGCTGTCACTTAATAAGACCGTGTCATCTGCATATTACCAGAACATTTACGTCACCAACCATTACACCATTTGTATCGGTACATGCTTGTCTAACACGTTTATCCATGTATACATTGAACTACCACGAAGACATTACACAGCCTTGTCGCACTCCTTGCTCAATATTAAAGTATTCAGTCACACCTCCTCTCATTTATGCCATACTCATGTAATATTTCCGACAGCTTCTTCCTATTCACTCTGTCGTATGCTTTCTCCAGATCTACACACTCACAGTACAGCTTTCTTTTTTACATTTAAACACTTTTCGATCACCTGCTGTATAGCAACCATCTGATCAACACATCCTCTCCCTAGCATGAAGCCACCCTGCACATCCCAAATCTTACTTTATGTAGTTTCTCGTACTCCATCAATCAGAATTCTTCCAAATACTTTACCAGGCACGCTGAGCAAACTTATTCCTGTGTAGTTCTTGCAATCACTCTTGTTCCCCTTACCCTTATACAGTGGTACAATAATAGCGCTCTTCCAATCCCTGGGCAGTTTTCCACACATAAGATATACATTGGATAATTCACACAATCTACGTATAAGCTTTGCACCCCCATACTTTAGCATTTCATCAGTGATGTCATCTACCCCTGCTCCCTTTCCGTTTTTCAACCTGCCTACCGTTTTCTCTACCTCATTTATCCCAATATACTCAGTTTCATTCAACATTCCTTCTACATTCTCCTTATTTAACCTCGTAGTCTTATTTTCTACACTACTGTACAGCTTTCCGAAATATTCTTGCAGCGTTGGTCTGCCTCCTATGGACAACTAGAGCCCCTCTCACCTCTCTCCTGGTTCCTTGGCCGTGTTGTTACGGTATAACCTGGTAGTAAACGAAACAATGGATAAAATTGGCTTTTTGCATGACTAGCCAGCGGTCGGGGTGGGTAAGATGTACTAAATTTCGCGCACAATACGATAGTTTACCATATACAAGTCCAAATACGGGTTGCAATCGTTATAAAACCGCAAACGGGCACCAGAGTATTTGAAATGTCACAATAGGGAATGAAATGCCTAAGTATGATACTTCACAGCTCGCTCAAAGTACTCAAATAACTTGCTTACCTATACGTAATCTCCGCAGGCGACTCTGGGACCAGCAGATCTTTCGTCAACCAGAAAGGCTTCATAACAAATATTTGCATGCTTAACTAAAATAATAGCGTGCCGCAAAAATCAATCATTACTTTGATAATCAAACACTAATCTCTAGTCACGTTACGTTAATCCAAAAACCCAATACGTAAAATAATTTCACTTCATCAAACAAAAAAGAAATGGAAAAAAAATAAATAAACGCTTTACTTTTGTACACAATCACTTGAAATTTGAATTTCTCAAATCAGGTTTAATTATCCTCAAATCTTAAAACAAAAAAAAATATTGGCCTTTAAATGTACGTGATAATTAAATAATCACTTGAAAAGTTTAGGCCGTAATTGTTTTATTTAATCCAAACACAATGTAATCACGTTAATTCGAAGAGCAAATTAAAAAAAAATCATTATAAATGCGTGTCGCCAGATGCTGGCTGGTTCACATTAACAAAAACAAGTCCAATAACCTAAATATATGTAATGTGAAAACAATAAATAAAAAAAAATCAGAACCATTAACTATTAAAATTTACTACAAAACTGATTGAAATGTCCAAAAGAATAAATGGTTATTTTCTACAAATAAATAATTAAATTGCATGGCTCAAAACCCAGTCATCACACACAATTTAGATGTAAATTCAACAGTTTAAAACAAGAATAAAAAACACTTTGAAATAAATGTAGATAATGAAAATACGGATAGACGCCTCTATATTGAAATTTAAACAGTAAAATAAAGAAAAGTTAATCTTACAAAAACAAACGTATTCAACCATTTACACAAACACATAAAAAAAATAATACCAATGATACGCCATAAATTTATTAGCATTCGTCATCCATCACAATAAGAAACAAGTTAAATGGAGATGCCCTTTTGTTATACAGACATCCGGAATTGACCTGTAGGAGAACCTCGGCTATAGGGTTGATATTAACAAGACGCTTGCAGCTCCCCTTATAATAGTGTTAATACCGGCCTCTCTTTTAACTCGCGTTCTGATGAAATTTCAATCGAGCGTGTGAACACTAATAATTATATTAACACGAAGTTCATTCACTTTACGTTACTTTATACTAGTTAACTATAAACAAAAGATGGTTTATTCACAGTTCGTTACTGATTATCTTTACTCTAATAGTATACAAGTTCTGAATAACTCTTAATGTTTTAAATTACGAAAAAGCTATACTTATTTACAGCAGGTTACCTCATTTTCGGTGAACTGTGAACTTAATGTTTGTAACCTTGAAACAAACGTTGTATTTTTCCGCAACCAGAGTACTTAAACACTCAGCGCCGTTCTGGATCTCGATATATCCCTAAGGATATATATATATATATATATATATATATATATACTCGTGAAGGTGGAACAATTACATGATCCCTTATTGGATTTTGTGAGGGGATGAACACCCTATAACGACAATTCCTTCAACACGGACCTGATTCAATGTCGTTTCGCGGTAACCTTCGACAGCTTAACGATAAACTGTACGCTTGTAAGCCTATACAACCACTGCTACTGTGAATAATTTTACTTGCGGCCACATTGGTTTTTCCCCTTCCACTCTAATTAGCCAAAAGACTTAAATTTTACACCTACGCGCATTCGCGACTCCAACTCGAAACTCGTCGGCAGAGATTACTCACTTCTACCTTGAAACCTTATCTAAGCAATTTGATATATTACTCGGAGTTTTCAAGTAACGCTGGCCTGTAATGCCATGCATTTAAAGTCAAATTTCTTTGTTTAAATCCAAACTCTTAACAACAGAAATGGTGCCTATATGGTGGCTAATTAAAACTTTTGCAAAAGATGTACCTTACAATGTAATATTTGAATACGTTCTTTAATTTATTTTTTTATATGATGCAACCCCAACGTGATTTAAATTAAACTTCTCCAACTTAAAATACGAAAACATATATATACATATATATATATATATATATATATATATATATATATATATATATATATACAGAACTATCCCTATTTACAAAGACACTAACGAATGTTTCCTTTCGAATTAGTAAGAGGGTTTTCCCCAAATATCGATACCAAAATGTAAATCACACTCAAGATGTTCGGTACCACCAAATAATTCATAATTCGAAAATTATCGGCAAATCTTGATAAAATCATGGATACATGACAGTGATCAACCACACTCAAGAGGCTTAGGGACGTCCACACAGGTCGCATAACAGTGAGCTGATAAAGTTCAGCTAGGCGAAGTATGTCTAATTTCCTGTACATTGCATTCGCCGAATCCGCTCTCAGCCTGCCCAGCATCGACCTTAGAATACTATTTTTCACCACAATGGCACTATTTAGCGTGGTGGCGTAAGCGCCGTGCCACTACAGCAGGCCATAGTTGAGAACAGATTGGACAAGAGCACAGTACACCATCCTAAGCTTGTCTATTTTTAATAGTAGGCGCAATCTTGCAAAAATGTAAGTTAATCTGATTAAACATCCTGTTAATAGTTTAGTCTGACTGTTCCATCTAATGTGTTCGTCGATTTGAATTCCCAATATCTAATTGAATTTACTTTCAAAATTTTGTTGTTACAATGTGATATTTGACAGTTACTATTATTAATTACTAAATGGCTCTGTGAAGGAGGTTGACCGCTGCCATAGATAGAATAAGAAATTAATTTTGTTTTGTATATATTTGTTCTCAGTTTATTTACGTCTATCCATTTTTAACAATATTCAGGCCACTCTCTGCAACAGTAAAACATTGGGACCGGGAGGGATCTGTGAACAACATGACTGAGTCATCGGCGAATAAAAAGTATTTTCCTTGGATTTCATTTTCAAGATCGTTTAGGAATACCAGGAACAGCACTGGACCAATGACTGTGTCTTGTGGAATACCGTAGTATGTTCCAACAAAAGTGAAGCCAAGCGAATTTTCTAATTTTACATTTTGTTCTCTTTTGTGCAGATAGCTCTTAAACCAGTCCAGTGCTGTTCCCAGCACTCCCAATTTTTCTAGTTTCCTAAGCAAGGTATGAGACACGGTATCAAAGGCGCTAAGTCTAAAAATATAGATAGGGGTTTATTGCGGGAGTCCAATGAGGCGTATATCTCCGAGATGACAGCATCTATAGCGTTGTGGGTACCCAGGCCCGTCCGGAACCCGTACTGTCTCCTTGTAATCAGATTATGGATTTCTAGAAATTTTGTAAATTGTTTTTTTACTATTTTTTCGACTATTTTAGCTAAATCGGAAAGATATTGGTCTATAGTTTTCTAGGATTGTTGGGTCTTTACTTTTGATGATAGGTGTAATTATTCAAGTTTTAAAACATTTTTTAGGCCAATGGCCAAGATCCTTATAAATATCGTCTTTATGCACGCTGACTTCATTTAACGAACAACTTGTTCTTGACCACTTACTCAACTGTTTCAGGATTTGTCTCTTCAGTTAAATCAACTTCTTTCAGAATTTTTAATGAAGGTGGTTCTTCCTGTGCCTCGTCTATCCCGTCACTGTGATCTCGTGATGTAATCTCTATTACCTCTTGCGACTTTTCTGAGATAAATCATCTTCTCAGTGAGCCACTTGCCTTTTTGGCCAACTCTTCTTTTTCGAGCTTTCTTTTTCTGTATTGAGCTCCACATAGCTTTTTCCGATTATAAGACTTCTGTTTAGAATACAATTAAGTATGACGTATGGTGTCAACACACTCACTGAGTTAAAATTTATGGATATATTTCGATAAAGATAAATATTTACAAAAAAATTCTCTGCTGTTTCGATACGTTGATTTGGATTTATTATTTTGCAAAAGAGCGATTCTATTTTAATTTTTCCAATTGACTAATAGATATATAAATGTGTCCTATTCGTTATGTAAGCGTGCACAAGAAAAAATATACCATAAAGTGTACTGACGTTTAACAAACTTGCAGCCTCGGTAACTCAATGATAATCACAAAATCGAACACAAACATTAAGCACCAAGGAACAATATTTTAATATTGTTGAAACTGGTACGTTCGGAATCCAATTGACAAATTTCAACTCGCTGTGCGTGTTTATAATGTCTAGTTTTAAACAAGTTATTTCCTGCAAGATTCTGTATGAAGCCGAAAAACTAACGACGACGCGATCGAAAAAAACACAGGTTCCAACAAGTTACGAAGTAAAAAGTAATATTACGTTTTTAAAACAACATTCAAAACAGTAGATATTATTTCTTAATTAAGCTCAAAGTATCGCAAGATTCACAATCAAGAAGTAAAGTGAACCATTTCTA
Organism: Vesta saturnalis; assembly: GCA_036346205.1. Taxonomy (NCBI): domain Eukaryota; kingdom Metazoa; phylum Arthropoda; class Insecta; order Coleoptera; family Lampyridae; genus Vesta; species Vesta saturnalis. Next base: position 636,801 of record JARFJB010002086.1, read on the forward strand.
AAGGAGTTCCTTAAGCAGGAGCGGTTCTCAGTTTTGGTATATATCGTTTATGTAAAGGATGCAGTTAAAACTAGTAAATCGAATATAAAAACTTCAGAATTCACAGACGATATAGGTTTACACGCAACAGTAACTACTCCAAAAAATAGTAAAAGGAATTACATCAAGCAATAAATCATATTGGTAGAATTGAAGAAGCAGTGGGTTAGCCGTGGTTTTGGAAAAAAATAATATTTCTACATTTTACTATATTCATATACACTGAAGAAGCAGTGGGCAGTGGGTTAGCATTAGAGAGCGGGGGGCTAGATCTATTGTAGCTTACGACATAACTGCCTTTTAAGTAAAGAATAAAGGAGTATTTGAGAGTTCAATACACTGCGCTTAAACAAAATCTAGGAGATAAATGAAGCACTTCGATGACTAACATTACCTTAAGAGGTCACTTTAAATGATCAAGGTAGTCTTTTATTTTTATATGCCTAGGTTTTGAAATATGTGTACTACATGCATGTTGTGTTTGTTTCATAGATTACAATTCGTCTCTTTTTCTGTAATCGGGTGCCTACGTTTGCCACCCACCGACTTGTCGCCCCTGAACCCCACACTCATTGCACCCCGGGGCCGGAACGGCCCTACTTTTAGTAGTAGCGAAGTGTCGTATTTTTTCGTAAGGATACATTTGTAATGAAGAACAAAATCTAACTGTAATTGAATGTACTTGGTCATACCACAACGAGATCTACAATCAGTGCTTACGTTCTATGGATTGCACTAGCAAGCAAAAAAGGTGCTTTCATTTTACAAAAAAAATTATTAAGTTCCATACAAAATGATCTTGAAACCGTCAATTTTGTACCGATCTATACCGACTGTCCAAATCACGGGAGCGTACAAATTTATCATATACTCGTAAGATACTATGAAAGACAAGGGCATTCCAGTGAAACTTTTGGAAGGCTAGATCTTCCAGGTGAAACCCCAGACATTATCGGAATACTATTGAAACGGTTCACAAACACGAATTAACAACAAAAGTAATGGCAGTGTGCGCTGATAACACAAATTGCAATTTTGGAGGAGCAGCAAAGCATGGTCAAAATAATGTCTTTTATGAAGTTCAGTAGTTGCTTAAAAAACTTTTAGTTGGACTGAAATGTACTGCTCATATTCTTCACAACTGTATTCAAACATCAGCAGACTGTTTGCCTATTGACTTCGAAGCCATCATTGTGAAATATATGGTTTTTCTTACATTTATACTGTTCCAGTTGAACAATTAAGAGAATTTTGTGAGTTAGTTAATGTTGAATACCAAACATATTGAGACATAGTAAAACCAGTTGGTTAGTATTGTTACCTTCGATAGAAAGAATACTAAAAATGTTCAAACTGTTGCAGAGTTACCTTCTCTCCCACGCATTGATTCTTAATACAACCCGGTTCTATCAAATTTAAAGCAACGAATAGTAGAACGGAAGTCCTTTTGACAAATCAAGTTGACACTACGCCAGCAGTGTTTGTAAATGATGAACACCTAGCCGTAACTCAATTTAAAACGTTAGTGACCATGTTTTACGCTACTTGTGTAGCCTACTTTGAAGATTCGCACGCGTTTTGTTGGTTATTGCTAAAAAGAACCTCTGTGGACAGATTCTGGAAATTCATTAACTGTTTTTCCAAAACAACACCCTGACATATAGATAATTCGGAACTTTTTGATGAAACTGGGTGCATTAAAAAATATACAGCCAGTAAAAACACAAAAGGGTGGAACGAAGTTTCTATCTCTATCGACAAACAATGGATCGAGCTTTTTAACCCCTTCAAGAGTGAAGATATACTGCTCAACAACATATTAGAAATTGTTGAAAATGTGTTTACCGAGATCTAACGCCGCCATGGAAAGTACTTTTTCTGATCTGATTTAATTTGGACCAGCGAAAAAGCTAGCCTTACTGTAAGAACTTGAAAAGGACATTGAACGACAAAAAACATAATTTTGACATGAATTGTCCTGAATTCTTTAAGTACCTCCAAATGAGTAATATTTCGCTCGCCATTTTATTAACTACGAGAGCAAGGTGAAAAATTCTCGGCCTGACAATGAAAGACTGCGACTTTCAGTTAAAAAACGATTTTATTTTTCTACGTAATCTCGCTTGACTTCAACACACTTGGTCCAGCGTTTCTCCAATATCAGTATTCCTTCATGGAAGCGAGAGTCTGGAAGGTTGTGAAAATAGATTGGGAATAGATGGAAGTCTGAGGGTGCCAAATTAGGATGGCCGAGCAAAGTCCGCAGTTTTCCCATCGCGAAATTTGGCTGGTCAAGAAGATAGGAGTAATATTCGCCTGTAATTGTTCTGCCTTCAATTCAGGGTAATCAATTAACAGGATCCCTTTTGCTTTCCAAAAAACGCTGGCCATGACATTTCCGGCAGATGCGACCGATTTCGCTTTCTTTGGCGCTGAACCACCGGCTTCCACCCACCGCTTGGATTGCTGTTTAGTTTCTGGCGTATAGTGGTGGACCCATGTGTCGTCCATGGTGATAAATCGCCATACAAAATCGGTTGGATCCCTACTGAATTGGTCCAAAGATTGCTGCGAAAATCGTTTTCGCATTTGTTTTTGATCGGCATTCAGCAAATGTGGCACCCATTCTGCACTAAGCTTTCGCATCCTTAATCCTTTGTGCAAGATGTTTCGTACTTTTTCTTCCGATATCCCCACAGCCTCAGTTGTCTCACTCACATTTACTCGCCTATCGTCCAACACGATATGATGCACTTTTTCAATGGTTTCTGGTGTGGTTGCGGTTTTGGCCGTCTTTCACGTGGGTCACCTTCGATGGGTATGCGACCACGTTTAAATTCAGCTGCCCACTTTTTAACGGTTGACATGGGACGAGCAGAATCCCCGCAAACTTTTGCCAGCTTCGGATTAATATCCTTAGGGGCTAACCCATCCAAAATGAAGAATTTTATGACCGCACTATATTCAAATTTATCCATTTTAACAAAAAACACGCAAGATGTTTACTGCAAAAATTCGTGTAAACAAACTACTTGAGAGAACAAGCTGAAACTTGTCATACGAGCTAATGACACGTACACCCAGACAGGAAACACGAATTTTTCCTGACTGAAGCGCCATCTCTGTGCCAGGCCGAGAACTATTCACCTTACCGTCGTATGTACTTTTAAAAACCGAAGTAAAATACAGAATTAAATAGATTTTATTTCTTGAAACTATTGCATTATAACATGGGACGCCTAAAAACTTACCGTAAACAACTACTACATTTGTTACGTAGACTAGAGAGCACAAAAACTCAATTTTGAATTTGATTTCCGCGGCCTTTCCCTTATTGAGGAGTATTTAGCACCCCCCAAACTCTTCGGATGATGCGTCCATGTGTCGTATTTCTTACTTACATAAATGGTCACCTTACCGTAGTCGGCAAAGATTAATTTATGGCTTGCTATGATAAACAAAGCAACATACACTTTAAGACGCTTGGCACAGAGAGGCAAATCTATAAAAAAGAAGAAACCGTTTCTTGTACAGAAAGGTGGTGCATTTCTACCACTCCTGTTAGGACCATTACTCGGCGGAATCCTAGGTAATCTGTTTCAATAACCATGGATCACAATCTGAAGAAGATGATTATTCTACCGATGGACTCTATACAGCGCTTACAGGCACCAGATGTTGCACAAAACAACATTTTAACCCAGCTGCGTTAAAATGTTGTTTTGTGCAAAGTTTTAAAAACCAAAATGACCGACCATGACACAAATGGCAGCAATACAACCAAGTTCTTCAAAGGTATCTACACTTTTCCAATCAGTTACGTCAGCCCACTAGCATAACAATCAGCGGTGACGCTGTTGCTAATGATATTAGAGATTTACCGCAACGCAAAAGTCTGACAAAAGACGAGATAGTATCAATGCTTCCGCCTTCATATAAGAGAAAAGGCGCGGCTTTGTTACGTATACTGAATACGAGCAGCGATGTTTTTTGGGATAAAAGAGGTACTGCCACAATAAAAGGCGAGATCATACCACATTCCAACACTATCTATCTGGTTCACGAAACGTTAAGAAAACGAAAAACCACAAACCCGCGCGGTTAGCGTCAGTTTGCGACGTACATTAAAGAGATAAATATACCACGAGAGTTTATCGGAAATGCGCAAAGGCATGATGTTTCTGTCCCAGCGTTGAACGGACCCTCACAACAACTATAGGTGAGAATTACGATGCTGGTAGTGAAACGTGGGAAATACCCAGAAGAATCTCTCAAAGAAGAAGAAGAGGAATTTCACTAGATTGGGATTCGTGGCGGCCATAACATGGATGCTGTATACTATGATCCCGCTCACCCAGCAGGGTTCGCTGGTATAACACCTTTAACTAATGCTGTAAATGGTAGATATGGTGAAGTAAAAAATGGCTGCAAGCACAGGAAGCTTATACGGTACATAAATCAGTCAGAAAAAAGTTTCCACGAAATAAATATATTGTGAGTAACCTTTACGAGTTGTGGCAGGCGGATCTTTGTGATATGCGAACTTTAAGTAAACACAATAGTGGATACAACTACATACTAACGGTAATTGATGTATTTAGCAAGAGGGCATGGGCGAGAGCATTTAAAACAAAGACAGCCTCATCTGTAATTAAAGCATTCGCGGATATTTTTAAACATTGCGACAATACTCCGGCATATCTACAGACAAAACGTTTTCAAGAAACAAAATATCAATTTCTATATAACAAGTAACCATGATGTAAAAGCATCTGTAGTTAAATGGTTTAATAAAACATTGAAAACAAAGATGTGGCGTTATTTCACTTACAAAAATTCCTACAGGTATATTGATGTACTCGAAAGACACACGAACTAATGACACGTGCACCCAGACAGGAAACATGAATTTTTCCTGACTGGAGCGCCATCTCTGTGTCAGACCGAGAACTATTCACCTTACCCTCGTATGTACTTTTAAAAACCGAAGTAAAATACAGAATTAACTAGATTTTATTTCTTGAAACTATTGCATTATAACATGGGACGTCTAAAAACTTACCATAAACAACTAGTACATTTGTTACGTAGACTAGAGAGCACAAAAACTCAATTTTGAATTTAAATTCCGCGGCCTTCCCCTTATTGAGGAGTATTTAGCCCCCCAGACTCTTCAGATGATGCGTCCATGTGCCGTATTTCCTACTTACATAAATGGTCACCTTACCGTAGTCGGCAAAGATTAATGTATGGCTTGCTATGATAAACAAAGCAACATACGTGTTTAAAGATTTAAACGGCGCTTGGCCTACAGTACCTAATCATAATAATAAAAATGCAAGATAGACGAAATTAAATAATAACTTACAAGTTGCACGTGTATACTATACAATGGCGTAACTTTACATTTTAGAAAATGCGCTAAAATTTGGGTGGGCACTCAGATGGGCACTGTAACTAACAGGTGGAGTACACCCACTCAAACCCCACCCTGGCGCCGACACTGGTTCTACAGTTTTCAAAAGAAACTGTTTTGCAGTATCCTTTTTAACGCTATTATCATTTATTGAGGATAACTGTAATTGTTATCGAAACGTTTATAAAAGATTAATAAAAAATACTCGATGTAATATCATAATAAATACATAAAAAAAATAATTAAAATTACTATAATCTTGATTATTGGGACATTATAGTTGAGGAATTCGACGCGACGATAGTAGGTACAAATATAAAACCGTATTTGTTAGGTAAGAAACGATCGATATACTTTGTATATCGAAAAGGTAGAATCCAATTCATTAGTTTTAGTACGTATGATTTCAGAAGCATCCTGTATATTTTGTGCTTTCTTCAAAGTTGAATCTCGAAGTTTTAAAGCAAATGTTTGTAAGCGCATTTACAAAACACACGAATGAAATTGTAGTAAATATATACAAACTTACGCATTCTGTACATACATAGATAAGGACAAGGAAAATTAATTAAACCAGCCTCGATAAGTATCCCAAATTTTCCCGTTTGATGATAAAGTTTGCAATGATAAATTAGTGTTTTTAAACTACGATAGATGACGCTTTTCTGTTATTGTTTTTTGACAATTATGTCATGACACAATTATTAATTTAATTATTAGTAATTTTTTTTTAATGTAAAATAAATACGAATTGTTTTTTAAGGAACGTAGACGATTTGTAACTTAAAAAAGGTTAATTAACGAAATTAATTCATTAGAGAGAGTAGTGATAGAAACGTATGTCATTTCTTATACATACAACAGCAGGTCGAACACACAATACATTTAGTTGCGCTTATGCAGGCGCTTATGTCGGTGGAGAGTTTTACAGTTCCTTCTAAAATATTACGAAAGTTTACGTATATTACGTGAAAAGTGCATTAAAATGGCAGAATTTCCCTCACCGGGAAAACGACATTCATCCAGACAGCTTGTAAGTAATTATTTTTATTTGTATTATACTCGATTAGGTCGCCATCATACAAAATATAGTCATCACGTAAACAGTTTTCAAGCAGACATCCGCCATGCCTATTATACGGTAAATTTTTCAAAACATCACCTACTTTTAGAAAATTACAAAATTTTTATACGTAAATAATTCCGGACTGTCTGTATTTAAGGTTATTCATTTGTTTACAATATTCATTCATGAATCGGGATGAAAATTTCGGCTCGGCCTGCTACGATTAATAATCGCGGTGTGCATTACGTCACAATAACCGTATTAATAAACACATTGTTCAAATTTCGAAGGAATTTCGGGCTTATAACTTGTTTTAATTGTTGAAGCAACAAGATCGAGGTGTTAAATGCGCACGCTCCTATATTTTCACCCTGCAGTAGAAATCCGACAGTAATCTAAATATGGCGCAAGGGGTTAAAAGTGTTTCTAGTAAAAATTACGTAGCACGAATGGTAGGTTGTAGATTTAAACTATATTCCTACCCCTTCCACTTCAAACAATTTCCCTTTTAAACGATTAAGAAGTATTGATAATCATAAATGTATTGATTTCTCTCATTAACAAGTAATAATTATATTTACCTACAGCGTGAACGTAAACAAAAAAAATTATATTCGGAAGATTGGGCTTTGGGAGATGAAGAAATTGAAGGTCGACGAGCTTTTTCGCTCCAGGAAAAATTGGAGGATCCAAAATTTGTTGCTCACAATTTAATACGGGAAATGCACGGGACTGAACTGAATGTTGGATTTTTCCAACGTTATGGGTTTAACACCCCTCTTTTATTTAAGGAAAAAACAGGTTTGGGTAGGTATCTCGCTTCGATTGATCGAGTATCTTCCACAATAATTGCATTTTTGCACAGGTTTACGAGTGCCTACATCAAATTTTTCCATAAATGACGTGCGTATGTGTGTTGGTTCGCGAAGAGTTCTAGATGTTATGGATGTCAACACTCAAAAAAACAGTGAAATGACAATGAAAGACTGGCAAAAATATTATGAAGAACCAAATAAAGAAAAGCTGCTAAACGTAATTTCACTAGAGTTTTCACACACTAAGCTAGAAAATTATGTACAAACGCCAACAATCGTGCGCCAGATTGATTGGGTTGACTGCGTTTGGCCCCGTCACCTAAAAGAAAGCCAGACTGAGGCAACAAATCTGCTGGAGGATATGAAATACCCAAAGGTTCAAAAATATTGTCTCATGTCAGTAAAAGCCTGTTATACAGATTTCCACGTGGACTTTGGTGGTACCTCAGTTTGGTACCACATTCTGAAAGGTGGCAAGGTTTTCTGGCTTATTCCTCCCACCGAACACAATTTAGACCTTTACGAGCGCTGGGTCCTATCCGGAAAACAGGGCGATATCTTTTTTGGTGATAACGTCGAAAAGTGTGCAAGAATCCACCTCACTGAAGGCAACACCTTTTTTATACCAACCGGTTGGATTCACGCCGTTTACACTCCCGTCGACTCTCTCGTTTTTGGTGGAAATTTTCTTCACTCTTTCGGCATTGATAAACAGCTAAAAATTGCGCAAGTTGAAGATACAACGAAGGTTCCCCAAAAATTTCGTTATCCATTTTTTACTGAGATGTTGTGGTACGTGCTTGAAAGGTACGTTCACTGTTTATTAGGAAGGTCACACTTGACGGCTACCTCCGATACGGTGTTATCACCAGATCGACCGCATATACATTTAACATACGCCGAATTACATGGCCTTAAGGTAAATAACCTTGCACCTTTTAACCAATCACTAACCATTTAACCATTTTTTTTAAAGGAAATTGTGATGTACCTGCATATGCTCCCTGCAAATAAGAAAAATGTACCTGACTTGATTCGTGATCCAGTCCCACTTATACAGGATGTTCGGACTTTGATTGGATTGCACTGCCAAGATAGTAGAGAGTTAGCGATTACGGGAAGATCAATATTATCAGGTGAGTTGCCGGAGTAAAAGAGGTTATTGCTTTTGTAACAAAGTCGTCATTTAAATTTACGTCAATTTTCAATGAATTTACAATAGTGCTTTTGTAATACGAATTACCTAACGCCAAATTTCATTTTCACTAATAGGGTGTTACGATTTGAGCAAAGGTTAGTGATTTATAATAATAGCAATAATTTTATTAGTATTCGACCATTTGCAAAAAATATATAATTAATTTCCGATTTGAAATAAAAAAAAAAACTATTTAAGTTCGGAAGGTAAGAATTTATTAGCACGTCAATGAATTAATGCGGGTTGCTATTTATGTATTAATGCAATTTTAATTTGCTTTAACTTTTAATAGTGTTTACCACCTAATTTTCAATAAAATTGAATTAGTGCTCGATTAGTAGCGTTGTAAAATAAACATAATTCTTATTCTTTTAAACTTGAGATATGTTAAAATTTTGCAATAACTTACAAATTTTTATTTATAACGCGAAAAATTAGAATATCGTGCTCAATCAGCGTAATAATGAAAAATTTTAATATTAGTGCTTTTAACGTTATTTTAAATTTGAAAACTTATAAATTTGTCTACCAGAGTGGTTTTATTAATGGTTAAACTTTTATTAGTGCCTCTCATACAATTTTCAAGAAAAATTGTATTAGTGCTTGATTAGTAGCGTTGTAAAATAAGCATAATTCTTATTCTTTTAAACTGGAGATATATTAAAATGTTGCAGTTACTTACAAATTTTTATTTATAACGCGAAAAATTAGAATATCGTGCTCAATCAGCGTAATAATGAAAAATTTTAGTTTTACTGCTCGATTAGTGCTTTTAACGTTATTTTAAATTTGAAAACTTATAAATTTGTCTACCAGAGTGGTTTTATTAATGGTTAAACTTTTATTAGTGCCTCTCATACAATTTTCAAGAAAAATTGTATTAGTGCTTGATTAGTAGCGTTGTAAAATAAGCATAATTCTTATTCTTTTAAACTGGAGATATATTAAAATGTTGCAGTTACTTACAAATTTTATTTATAACGCGAAAAATTAGAATATCGTGCTCAATCAGCGTAATAATGAAAAATTTTAGTATTACTGCTCGATTAGTGCTTTTAACGTTATTTTAAATTTGAAAACTTATAAATTTGTCTACCAGAGTGGTTTTATTAATGGTTAAACTTTTATTAGTGCCTCTCATACAATTTTCAAGAAAAATTGTATTAGTGCTTGATTAGTAGCGTTGTAAAATAAGCATAATTCTTATTCTTTTAAACTGGAGATATATTAAAATGTTGCAGTTACTTACAAATTTTTATTTATAACGCGAAAAATTAGAATATCGTGCTCAATCAGCGTAATAATGAAAAATTTTAGTATTAGTGTTCGATTAGTGCTTTTAACGTTATTTTAAATTTGAAAACTTATAAATTTGTCTACCAGAGTGGTTTTATTAATGCTTAAACTTTTATTAGTGCTTCTCATACAATTTTCAAGAAAAATTGTATTAGTGCTTGATTAGTAGCGTTGTAAAATAAGCATAATTCTTATTCTTTTAAACTTGAGATATATCTAAAATTTTGCAATAACTCACCAATTTTTATTTATAACGCGAAAAATTAGAATATCGTGCTTCAATCAGCGTAATAATGAAAAATTTTAGTATTAATGCTCGATTATTGCTTTAACGTTATTTTAAATTTGAAAACTTATAAATTTGTCTACCAGAGTGGCTTTATTAATGCTTTAATTTTTATTAGTGCCTCTCATCCAATTGTCAAGAAAAATTGAATTAGTGCTTTATTAGTAGCGTTGTAAAATAAACATAGTTCTTATTCTTTTAAACTTGAGATATATTCAAATTTTGCAATAACTTACAAATTTTTATTTATGACGCGAAAAATTGGAATATCGTGCTCAATTAGCGTAATAATGAAAAATTTTAGTATTAATGCTCGATTAGTGCTTTTAACGTTATTTTAAATTTGAAAAGTTATAAATTTGTCTACCAGAGTGGTTTTATTAATGCTTTAACTTTTATTAGTGCTTCTCATCCAATTTTCAAGAAAAATTGTATTAGTGCTTGATTAGTAGCATTGTAAAATAAGCATAATCCTTATTCTTTTAAACTTGAGATATATTAAAATTTTGCAATAACTTACAAATTTTTATTTATAACGCGAAAAATTAGAATATTGTGCTCAATCAGCGTAATAATGGAAAATTTTAGTATTAGTGTTCGATTAGTGCTTTTAACGTTATTTTAAATTTGAAAACTTATAAATTTGTCTACCAGAGTGGCTTTATTAATGCTTTAATTTTTATTAGTGCCTCTCATGCAATTCTCAAGAAAAATTGAATTAGTGGTTGATTAGTAGCGTTCTAAAATAAACAATTCTTATTCTTTTAAACTTGAGGAGATACATTATAATTTTGCAATAACTTACAAATGTTTATTTATAACGCGAAAAATTAGAATATTGTGCTCAATCAGCGTAATAATGAAAAATTTTATTATTAGTGCTCGATTAGTGCTTTTAACGTTATTTTAAATTTGAAAACTTATAAATTTGTCTACCAGAGTGGCGTTATTAATGCTTAAAGTGCCTCTCATCCAATTGTCGAGAAAAATTGAATTAGTAGCGTTGTAAAATATGCTTAATTCTTATTCTTTTAAACTTGAGATATATTAAAATTTTGCAATAACTTACACATTTTTAATTATAACGCGAAAAATTAGAATATCGTGCTCAATTAGCGTAATAATGAAAAATTTTAGTATTAATGCTCGATTAGTGCTTTTAACGTTATTTTAAATTTGAAAAGTTATAAATTTGTCTACCAGAGTGGTTTTATTAATGCTTTAACTTTTATTAGTGGCTCTCATACAATTTTCAAGAAAAATTGTATTAGTGCTTGATTAGTAGCGTTGTAAAATAAGCATAATTCTTATTCTTTTAACCTTGAGATATATTAAAATTTTGTAATAACTTACAAATTTTTATTTATAAATCGAAAAATTAGAATATTGTGCTCAATCAGCGTAATAATATAAAATATTTAGTATTAATGCTCGATTAGTGCTTTTAACGTTATTTTAAATTTGAAAACATAAATTTGTCTACCAGAGTGGTTTTTAATGCTTTAACTTTTATTAATGCCTCTCAACCAATTTTCAAGAAAAATTGTATTAGTGCTTGATTAGTAGCGTTGTAAAATAAGCATAATTCTTATTCTTTTAAACTTGAGATATATTAAAAATTTTGCAATAACTTACAAATTTTTATTTATAACGTGAAAAATTAGAATATCGTGCTCAATCAGCGTAACAATGAAAAATTTTAGTGTTAGTGCTCGATTACTGCTTATAACGTTATTTTAAATTTGAAAACAAATTTATGTGTACCTGAGTGGTTTTATTAATGCTTTAACTTTTATTAACGCCTCTCATCCAATCTTCAAGAAAAATTGTGTTAGTGCTTGATTAATAGCGTTGTAAAATAAGCATAATTGTTATTCTTTTAAACTTGAGATATATTAAAAATTTTGCAATAACTTACAAATTTTTATTTATAACGTGAAAAATTAGAATATCGTGCTCAATCAGCGTAACAATGGAAAATTTTAGTGTTAGTGCTCGATTACTGCTTTAGACGTTATTTTAAATTTGAAAACAAATTTATGTCTACCTGAGTGGTTTTATTAATGCTTTAACTTTTATTAACGCCTCTCATCCAATTTTCAAGAAAAATTGTATTAGTGCTTGATTAGTAGCGTTGTAAAATAAGCATAATTCTTATTCTTTTAAATTTGAGATATATTAAAATTTTACAATAACTTACAAATTTTGCTTGATTAGTAACGTTGTAAAATAAGCATAAATAAATGGGAATAATAATGGGAACATTTTAGTATTAGTGCTCGATTACTGCTTTTAACGTTATTTTAAATTTGAAACGTTATAAATTTATACCTACCAGAGTGGTTTTATTAATGCTTTAACTTTTATTAGTGCCTCTCATCTAATTTTCAAGAAAAATTGTATTAATAGCGTAATAAACTACACCATAATTGTTATTCTTAAACTTTAGATGTATTAAAATTTTACATAACTTAAAACATTTTATTCATAACGCGAAAAATTTGAATTAGTGCTCAATTAGGGTAATTTTAAATTTACATACCTTAAGGAAGTGCTGTAAGTTACACTTACAGTTTAGTTACAATAACTAAAATAAGCTTACCCGTAACGCTAAAAATTAGAATTAGTGCTCTATTAGTAGCGTTGTAATTAATATAAGCATAATTCTTATTCTTAAACTATATATATATATATATATATATATATATATATATATATATATATATATATATATATTCAAATGTTACAATAACTTATAAATTTTTATTTATAATGCGAAAAATTAGAATATCGTGGTCAATTAGCGCAATATTGGAAAATTTTAGTATTAGTGCGAGATTAGTGCTGTTAACGTTATTTTAAATCTCAAAGCTTTAAATTTAAGTCTACCAAAGTGGTTTTATTCCTAAATCACTTTAACTGTTATTAGTGCCTCCCATCCAATTTTTAGCATTGTTAGTGCTCGATTAGAAGCGTAATAAAATAAACCATAATTGTTATTCTTAAACTTTAGATGTATTAAAATTTTACAATAACTTAAAATATTTTATTCATAACCCGAAAAATTAGAATTAGTGCTCAATTAGGGTAATTTGAAATTTTCATACCTTAAGGAAGTACTGTAATTTTTCAGTTACACTTACAGTTTAGTTACAATAATTAAAGTAAATTTACCCGTAACGCGAAAAACTAGAATTAGTGCTCTATTAGTAGCGTTGTAATATAAGCATAATTCTTATTCTTAAACTTCGATCTATTAAAATTTTACAATGTAAAAAAATTACAGGCAACGTGAAAAATTAGAATATCGTGCTCAATCAGCGTAATAATGGAATATTTTAGTATTAGTGCTCGATTAGCGCTGTTAACGTTATTTTAAATTTGAACACATAAATTTATGTCTACCAGAGTGGTTTTATTCATAAATTACTTTAACTGTTATTAGTGCCTCCCATCCAATTTTCAAGAAACATTGTGTTAGTGCTCGATTAGTAGCGTAATAAAATAAACCATAATTGTTATTCTTAAACTTTAGATGCGTTAAAATTTTACAATAACTTAAAATATTTTATTCATAACGCGAAAAATTAGAATTAGGGTTCAATTAGGGTAATTTGAAATGTACATGCCTTAAGGAAGTACTGTAATTACAGTTTCGTTACAATAACTAAAATAAGTTTACCCGTAAGGCGAAAAATTAGAATTAGTGCTCTATTAGTAGCGTTGTAATATAAGCATAATTCTTATTCTTAAACTTAGATGTATTAAAATTTTACAATGTAAAAATTACACGCAACGCGAAAAATTTGAATTAGTGCTCAATTAACTTCATTTGAAATTTACATACATCAAGGAATGACTAACTTTTAAGTTATTATAAGGTTTAATAATAGAAATTTTCTAAAATTAATGCTCGATTAGTGCCGTTAACGCTTTTTTAAATATTAAAACTTATAAATTTTTCTCCATGAAACTGATTTTATTAATGCACCTTTAATTTGCTTTAATTTTTATTGGTGCCTACCATCCAATTTTTAAGAAAAATTATATTAGTGCTCGTTTAGTATCGTGGTCATATAAAGCTTAACGTTTATTCTTAAACTTTAGGTGTATCAAAATTTTATAACTTAAAAAAGTTTACTCATAACGTGAAACATTGGAATTAGTGCTCGATTAATCGGGTTATAATATAAGCATAATTCTTATTCTTAAACTTAGATCTATTAAAATTTTACAATGTAAAAAAAATTACAGACAACGCGAAAATGAGAATTAGTGCTCAATTACCGTAATTTGAAATTGACATACATTACTAAAGTAATTATAAGGTTTAATAATGGAAAAAATTTTAAATTACTGTTCGATTAGTGCCGTTAACATTATTTTGTATATAAAAACTCCGTCAATGTGATTTTATTAATGCATTTTCAATCTGTTTTAACTTTTATTAGTGCTTACCATTCAATTTTCAGGGAAAATTGAATTAGTCGTCGATTAATAGCGTTGTAAAATAAGTATGATTCTTTTTCTTAAACCGTAGACGTATTACATGTTTACAACTTAAAAAAATGTATATCGCAAAGAATTAGAATTAGTGCTCAAGTAGCGTAATTTAAACAATTAGTGTAATTTTTAGGCTTAGTAACGGAACAATTTTTAAATTAATTCTCGATTTGTTTTAAATTTGAAAACATATAAATGTATGTCCATCACACTAATTTTATGAATGCATTTTAAATTTGTTTTTAACTTTTACTAGTGCTTACTATCCAATTTTCAAGAAACATTGAATTAGTGGTCGATTAGTAGCGTTGTAAAATAAACACAATTTTTAAACTTAAACTTTAGATGCATTACAATTTCAGAATAATTTTAAAGAAAATGTACTCAACTCAAAAATAGCGTAATTTGAAATTTATGAGCATTAAGGAATTACTGTAACTTTAATGTTATGAGGTTTAATTACTGCTCAATTAATGCTCTTTCAAAATTAGCGTTATTTTAAGTTTTAAAACTTTTAAATTTATGTCCATCATCTATACATTTTTAATTTACTGTAACCCTTATTGGTGCTTACCATCCAATTTTCAAGCAAAATGGAATTAGTGCTCGATTAGTAACGTTGTAAAATAAGCATAATTCTTATTATTAAACTTAGATGTATTAAAATAATTTATTCATAATGCAGAATTAGGGCTCAATTAGCATAATTTGAAATTCACTTTCTCTAATAGGGTGTTACGATTTCGTTATGCGTTGGTGATTAAATGAATTAAATGAATATCATCCAGTTTTCAACAAAAATTGAATTAGTGCTCGATTAGTAGCGTTGTAAAATAAGCAAATCTTGTGGAATTACTGCAACTTTTAATTTATTATATGGTCTAATAGTGGAAAAAACTTAAAGGTAGTGCTTAATTGGTGCCGTTTCAAAATTAAGGTTTTTTTTAAGTTTGAAATTTATGCCCATCAAAACGATTTTACTAATGGATGGTCAATTTGCTTTAACTTTTATTAATGATTACCATCCAATTTTCAAGAAAAATTGATTTAGTGCTTGATTAATTGTAAAATAAGCATAATTCTTATGCTTATACTTTAGAAATATTAAAATTTTACAATTAATAAAATTACTCGTATCGCGAAAAATTAGGATTAGTGCTTAACTAGCATAATTTTTAATTTACGTACATTAAGGAATTTACTGTTACTTTTAAGTTTTTAAAATGATTGTTCGATTAGTGCCATTTCAAAATGATCGATATTTTAAATTTGAAAACTCGTCAATTTATGTTCATCAAAGTAATTTTAGTAATTCATTTTTAATTTGCTTCAACTTTTAGTAGTGCTTACTATCCAATTTTGAAGAAAAATTGAATTAGTGCTGTATTAGTAGCGTTGTAAAATAAGCGTAATTCTTATTATTAAACTTTAGATATATTAAAATTTTAGAGTAACTTAAAAATTTTTATCCATATGCGAAAAATTAGAATTAGTGCTCAATTAGTATAATTTGAAATTTACGTACATTAAGGAATTGCTGTGACCTTTACGTTATTATAAGGTTTAATAATTGGAAAAATGTAAAATTAGTGCTCAATTAGTGCCGTTTCAAAATGAATGTTCGATTTTAAATTTGAAAACTTAAAATGTATGTCTATCCAAAATGATTTTGTTATTACTGCTTACATCCAATTTTCAAGAAAAATTTAATTAGTGCTCTATTAGTAGCGTTGTAAAATAAGCGTAATGCTTATTATTAAACTTTAGGATATATTAAAATTTTACAATAATTTCAAAATTTTTGTTCATAATGCGAAAAATTAGAATTAGTGCTCAATGTAATTTGAAATTTACGTACATTAAGGAATTGCTGTTTGTATGCTTTATGTCCATCTAAAATGATTTTGTTAATGCACTTTAATTTGCTTTAACTTTTATTAGTGCTTACCATTAAGTTTTTAAGAAAAATTGAATTAGTGCTCTATTAGTAGTTTTGTAAAATAAGCATAACTCGTATGCAATTACCGGAACTTATAAATTTATCATAAGGTCTAATAATGAAAAAAGCCTAAAAATAATGCCCAGTTAGTGCTGTTTCAAAATGAACGTTTTTTTAAAAATTGAACCTCATGCCCATCAAAATGATTTTACTTATGCAATTTCAATTTGTTTTAACTTTTATTAATGATTACTATCCAATTTTCAAGAAAAAATAATTTAGTGCTTGCTTAATTGTAAAATAAGCATAATTCTTATTCTCTTACACTTTAAATATATTACAATTTTACAATAATTAAAAAATATTTACTCGTAACGCGAAAAATTGGTATTAGTGCTTAACTATCGTAATTTGTAATTTTCTCACATTATGGAATTACTGTTACTTTTCAGTTACAAGATTTAAAACTACTATTCGATTAGTGCTATTTCAAAATGATATATTCTAAATTTGAAAACTGGTAAATTTATGTCCATCCATATAATTTTATTAATGTATTTTTAATTTGCTTCAACTACTAGTGCTTACTATCCAATTTTGAAGAAAAATTGAATTAGTGCTGTATTAGTAGCGTTGTAAAATAAGCGTAATTCTTATTATTAAACTTTAGATATATAAAAATTTTACAATAACCTAAAATTTTTTGTTCATAATGCGAGAAATTATAATTAGTGCTCAATTACTGTAATTTGAAATTTACGTACATTAAGGAATTGCTGTAGCTTTTACGTTATTATAAGGTTTAATAATGGAAAAAATGTAAATTTAGTGTTCGATTAGTGCCGTTTCAAAATAAACGTTCTGTTTTAAATTTGAAAACTTAAAATTTATGTCCATTCAAAATGATTTTCTTGTTACTGTCTACATCCAATTTTCAAGATAAATTGAGTTAGTGCTTGCTCTATTAGTAGCGTTGTAAGATAAGCGTAATTCTTATTATTAAACTTTAGATGTAGTAACATTTTACAATACCTTAAAAACATTTTTCCATGATGCGAAAAATTAGAATTAGTGCTCAATTAGTGTAATTTGAAATTTGCGTTCATTAAGGAATTGCTGTAGCTTTTACGTTATTATAAGGTTTAATAATGGGAAAAATGTAAAATTAGTGCTCGATTAGTGCGTTTCAAAATGAACGTTCTATTTTAAATTGGAAAACTTAAAATTTATGTCCATCCAAAATGATTCTGTTATTACTGCTTACATCCAATTTTTAAGAAAAATTTAATCAGTGCTCCATTAGCAGCGTTGTAAAATAAGCGTAATTCTTATTATTAAACTTTAGGATATATTAAAATTTTACAATAATTTAAAAATTTTTGTTTAATGCCAAAAATTAGAATTAGTGCTCAATTAGTGTAATTTGAAATTTACGTACATTAAGGAATTGCTGTAGCTTTTACGTTATTGTAAGGTTTAATAATGGGAAAAATTTAAAATTAGTGCTCGATTAGTGCCGTTTCAAAATGAACATTCTGTTTGAAAATTTATGTCTATCTAAAATGGTTTTGTTAATATTTTTTAATTTGCTCTAACTTTTATTAGTGCGTACTATTCAGTGTTACTCTTACGGAATTACTGTAACTTATAAATTTATCATAAGGTCTAATAATGAAATAAGCCTAAAAATAGTGCTCAATTAGTGCTGTTTCAAAATGAGTTGACTAATTTATTTTCAATTTGCTTTAACTTTTATTAATGATTATCATCCAATTTTCAAGAAAAATTGATTTAGTGCTTGATTAATTGTAAAATAAGCATAATAAATTCTTATTTTTATACTTTAGATATATTACAATTATACAATAATTAAAAAAAATTACTCGTAACGCGAAAAATTAGGATGAGTACTTAACTAGCGTAGTTTGTAGTTTTCGTACATTATGGAATTACCTTTAAGTCATAAGATTTAAAATTATTGTTCGATTAGTGCCATTTCAAATTAGTACTTAATTAGTGTAATTTACGAACATTAAGTAACTGCTGCTGCTTTTACGTTATTATAAGGTTTAATAATGGAAATAATTTAAATTAGTGTTCCATTAGTGCCGTTTTAAAATGAACGTTCTATTAAATTTGAAAACTTAAAATTTGTCATTCTAAAATGATTTTGTTAGTGCTTACCATCCAATTTTAAAGAATTGAATTAGTGCTCTATTAGTAGCGTTGTAAAATAAGCATCTTCTTATTCGTAAACTTTGACGTATTAAAATTTTGCAATAACTTAAAAATATTTACTCTTAACGAGAGAAATTAAGTTGATTCTGAATTAGCGTAATTTTAAATTTACATACATTAAGAAATTACTGTAACTTTTAAATTATACGGTTTAATTAAAATTAGTGCTCGGTTAGTGCCGTTGACGTTATTGTAAACTTGAAACAAATTTTTGTCTGTCAAAATTGATTTTCTTAATCCATTTTTAATTTGCGTGCACTTTTATTATTAGTGCTTACCATCCAATTTCCAAGTTGAAATAGTGCTAGATTAGTAGCGTTGTGAAATTCTTATTCTTATTCTTAAACTTTACATGTAATAAAGTATTATAATAAACAAAGTTATTCATAACGCGAAAAATTAGAATTAGTGCTCAAATAGAGTAGCTTGAAATTTACATATCTTAAGGAATTACTGTAACTTTGAAGTTTTCAGGTTTAATAATAGAAATATTATTAGTGCTCGATTAGTGTTATTGTTAAATTTGCGGTTGTTCAGGATTTTCTTTAATATTTACGTAATGTTATAATTGGTGCTTAATTCTTTCGCAATAGTATTAGTGCTTAAATGATTTCGCAATAGTATTAGTGCTCGAGAGTTTTTTAGTCTGGAGATTAAGGCATAAGGGAAAAAGGAACTGTTAACAAAAACATTTGCATTATTCCTTTTTAGTTATTTTTATTCCTAAAATTGAATTAAGTGCTCAAGTGTTCACTTTAATTTGAATATTTTATTAGGTACTTAAAAATTACAATTAATGTTTTACTATCAATATATGTTAATGTAATTTTATGATTAGCACTATTTCAGCATAAACATTTCTATATTATAAAAATCGTAACCATTTTGAATTAGTGCTTGATCAGTGCACAACGCAATTTTAAATATACACGTTTTAAAAATCAATCATATTACATTTCTTATTAGTGCACATATGGATTTATAGAGAATTTAGAATTAGTGCTCTAATAGTGCAATTTCAAGATAAACGTTATTTTAAATTGACATTGAAAACTTGTTATAAGTTTGTCTATCAAAGTGAGTTTAAATTACATACATTAAGAATTCACCGCAATTTTTAATGCTTATTCATCGATTTGTAAAGAAATTATAGCTCTTCATTACTGTTGCAAAATGATTTAAATTTACACCTATTAAAGCTCACTAATGTCGAAAGATATTGTTATTTAGTTGTTGTTCACCGATTGGTCACAAATTTTAAGTTAGTTTTTAATTAGTGCTTTATCCCCATATATTTTTTATCTTTAAAGATAATTATAAATGTGAACTATTTCGGGTTAGTGTTTTATAAGCAGGTAGCAAGGGACTGTTACAACAAATTTTGTTAGTTCTTTTAGTGCTTCTTACTCCTGCAAAATTAAAGTTAGTCCTATTGTTAAATGTGCAATTTACTTTAATTTTTACCATAAGTTTTATTGTTGGTGCTTAGATCAGGAAGAGCATTTTATGGTTTATCAATGTTTATTAGGCTTAATTTTATTATGAGTGAATATTCTTCAATTCACTAAAAATTACAATTAGTGCTTAATCAGCACTATGCGTTAATGTAATTTTGAAATTGCTTTATCGGACCAAATGCTCGCAAGTTTTTAGTCTAGATTATAAGGTGAGTATCAGGAAGAGTAATTTAGCATTTATTTTTTACAAAGTTAGAATTAGTCGTTATCCTCCAATTTGCAAAATAATTTTGAATTAGAATTAGTGCTCTAATAATACCATTACAGCATAAACATTTTTATGTTTGATCTGTTAAAATATTGTTTAGCATTAAAATTACAATTAATGTTCGATTAGCATGTTAGCATGTTAAAAGCGAAATCAATTCAAATTAGTGCTTGGTTAGCGCACAAGTAATTTTAAATTTGCACACTTTATAAATGTACCTTATTAGATTCAGCATTAGTATATAAAGTATATAAAGAATTTAAAATTAGTGCTTGATTAGTGCCTTTGAATATTAACAGTGTAATTGTAAACTTAATTTTTGTGTTCATCAAAGTGATTTTAAATTAAGAGTTCACTCCAACTTTTAATGTTTATTCATTATTTTGTAAAGAAATTATAATTCTTCATTAGCGCTGTTGCAACATAAGCTTACTAATGTAGACAAATATTGTTGTTACTTAGTCGTTGTGTACTGATTGGCTACAAATTTTAAATTAGTTTTCAATTAATCTATATCCCTATATATTTTTTATCTTTAAAGATAATAATTATGAATGGGAAAAATTTGGAGTTAGTGCTTTAGAAGCACGTAGATAGGGACTGTTACAACAAATTTTATTTTAGTGCTTGTTCAATGCATTCATGAAACTACAAGTACACTATGCGTTAATTTAATTTGAATTTCCTACACCTGATGAAATGTTTTTTTTTACAAACAAAACTAGTATTAATCGTTATTCTCGTACTTGTAAAAAAACTTTAAATTAGAATTAGTGCTCGATTACTACCATTGCATCATACACATTTCTAAATTTGAACTATTAAAGTCTTGTTTAACGTTAAAGTTAATGCTCGATTTGCATATTAGCTTAGAAAAATTTTAAGTTAGCACGTACAAAGCAACTGTTAGTGCTCGATTAGCGCATTTTAGTGTTTCCAGGGAAAAAATTCTTGTTATAAGTTTATTGTCTTTAGGTATTGTATTGTGTTCTTTATAGAATCTGGTGTAGTTAGGTTTTCATTCAGTATGGTTGATATTGAAAAGGTATTTCTTAATATATCGTACTCAGGACAAATGCATATTAGATGTTCTACTGTAATGGACTCATTGCACGTTGTGCATATATTTCGCGGTTTATTTTGAAGAATGGTTTCATGAGTTATTGATGTATGTCCTAGTCTGAGGCGATGGATGATGCTAGAATCCTTTCGATCTGCTAGTGTTGGTTTCCATTTCTTGATGTTAGGTTTTATGTTCCTTAGGTGGGTGTCGCTTCTGTCCCATTTTTCTTGCCATAGACCCTTTATCATAAATTTCGCCACGTTGGGGTACGTTGTGATATTGGTTTTAGGTTGTGTTAAATCGTTGGCTGCTGAGCCGGCAGCTGAATCTGCTCTTTCATTACCAACAATTTTTACATGCCCTGGTATCGATACAAATTTTATTATATATTGTTGATCTGTAAGATGTTTGATCGTACATATGATCATTTGTACTAATGCGTTTTCGCCAAATGGGTTTGTAATGCTGGCTAGAGCGCTTTGTGAATCGCTAGCTATTAAAATCCTTTTATCATTTGTGCCTAATTCACCAAAGCGAAGAGCTTGCCATAAGGCATATAGTTCAGCTTCGTAGATTGAAGCATGTGTCGGCATCGACCAGCTATGCTGTATACCATTTACGGAAAAAGCCGCCCCCACACCTATAACGGTTTTAGATCCGTCTGTGTAAATTGTTAGATAGTCTCGGTGTTCGTTCAATATTTTATTAAATTCGACTTGATATACAGATGGAGGTGTATTTTCTTTTGGGAATCGAGATAGAATGTTAATTATAATTGTTGGTGGTACTAGCCACGGCGGGATTTCTAGTGGTCCTACATTAATTATTTGGGGGATTTCGTACTTGATCGTACTGAGTATTTGTGAGATACTTATAGCTAATGGTTTATGCAGTCTTTGCCAGTTTCTAATGACCAAATTATTCGAAAACAGGATATCATGGTTTGGGTGGTTTTCCTGAGCTTTAATTTTGCACGCATATCGTAAGATTTTAGTTTATCGATGTAATTCAATGGGTTCTAGGCCAGATTCGCAACAAAGGCTCTCACTTGGACTTGTATAGAAAGCTCCTAGTGCATATCTAATTGCCGCATTTTCGATTGCTTGCAGTGGTTTTAGTATGCTTGGGGCAGCTGAGGAGCATGCTTCACAACCGTAGTCGATCTTGCTTCGTATTAAGGCTGTATATATCTGTAACAGGGTCTCTGTATCTGCTCCCCAATGTAGATGAGATAGAATCTTTGTTACATTCAAGCTTTTTTTACAACGCGTAACTAAATCTGTAATGTGCTCTCTCCAGCGTTAACCCAAGGAAGATACCAGCATTCTTGCATAGAATAGGACGATTGTTTAACGTTAATCGTGGTCCATAATGTGGTTTTCTAAGTTTGCAGAAATGCATCGTATAGGTTTTTTCCAGTGATAATGTGAAACCCATATCTCTAGAGTTTAGCGCTATTTGATCTATAGCCTGTTGCATCTTTTTATTTATTTCTCCGACCGTAGGCGCAGAGTATAGGATTGTCAGGTCGTCCACATACAGGTATTTATGGATGTCTCTAGGTATAGAGGATACTAGGGAATTTATTGCTATTGCAAATAGCGTGACACTTAGTGTAGACCCTTGAGGGATACCGTTTTCTAGAACTCTGGCAGTTGCCTACACGCACTCGAAATATCCGTTCCTCGAGGAAAGATGCTACAAATTTTGGTAAATTTCCCCTTAGACCCCAGTCATAGAGCCTTTTCATTACCCCATACATCCACGTCATGTCGAATGCCTTCTCGACATCGAAGAAGACTGCAACAGCATGATGTCTCTGAGCAAAGGCCTTTAGTACAACATCCTGCAGGTGAACTAGCTGATCTGTTGTGGATCTGAATCCCGCCTGGCAGTTTGTTAGGTATTTCTTTTTTTCAAGAATCCACATTAGCCTATTACTTATCATCCACTCGAGCAGCTTTGTCATACAGGATGTCAGGCTTATAGGGCGATAACTGGTAGCTAAGTACGGGTTTTTACCATTTTTAAGGAGGGTACAATAGTTGCTTCCTTCCAGTTTCGCGGATAAACTCCTTCCGCCCACATTTTGTTAAATGTCTTTAGGAGGAGTTCTTTGTATTCAGTTGTTAGGTTAGGTAGCATTTCATATGAGACTAGATCGGGCCCGTAAGCGGATGATTTCTTACATTTCAGGGCGCCCTTAAGCTCTTTCATCGAAAATGGCGAATTATACTCATATTCGTTGCTGTCTAAGAAATTCAGCGTTACCTCCTGATTTCCTTTGGTTCTCAGGAAGGAAGGATTATAATTTCTTGAACTACTAGAATACTCAAATCGGTCTGCCAAAAGTTCTGTTATATCATTTGCATTGCTGTTAATGCTATTTCTGCTGGTTTCTAACTGTATGGAGGGTGTGGTGTGTTTGCCTGTTATTGCTTTTATTTTCCTCCATACTTCTGTGTTTGGAGTATTGCGGTTAATCTTTGTAACATAGTTATGCCAGGAGTCTCTTTTACTCTGAAGAGTGACTCGTCGCGAAAATGCTCTAGCCTTTTGAATAAGATCAGATTTTCACATGTCGGATGTTTTCGAAAGATATTTAATGCACGCTTTTTGGCTTTTATAGATTCTTGAACTGTTTGGTTCCACCATGGCACTTTGCGTTTAGTTAGTTTTCCACCAATATTCGGAATTGACGCAGTAGCTGCATTAATTATATCTTTTGTAACTTCTTCTATAGATAGAGTTGTAGAGTTGTTTGCAATGCATGTGCCTAAGTGTGCTTGGAAGACATCCCATTTAGCCTTAGCAATATTCCACTTAATGGGACTTATTATAGGCGCGTCTTGATGTTCTGTCTTTATAATAATTGGAAAATGGTCGCTAAAATTTAGATCATCTAATACTGCCCAAGAAAATAATGTAGCTATACAGGGGGATACAATTGTTAGATCTACTGCTGAAAAAGATCCAGATCTGGCACATAGATGGGTGTTTTCTCCCGTGTTCATGAGAACTAATTGATATATGTCTAATATGTTTTCAAGCTTTTTTCCACCCGAATCTGAGCGAGAGGAGTCCCATAGAGGGCTGTGGGCGTTAAAGTCCCCGGTTAGCATAAAAGGAACTGGTAGCTGATTAATGACGTCTTCAATGTCTTGCTGCTTCCAATTTGTACTTGGTAAATATATATTACATATTGTAATATTTAGTGGCGCAGATATTGTTACAGCAACAGCTTGCAGTTCCGTTTTGATGGGCAATACAATAAATTGAACATCTTCTCTGATTACTATTGCAACTCCACCTTTCGCTCTAAGTGTGGATAAGGCATCTTTTCTGATTATATGGTGTCTGCGTAGGAGAAATTGTTTCTCCGGTTTGAAGTGAGTTTCTTGCAGACACAAGATCAACGGGTTGAAATCGTTAATGATATTTTTTAATTCACAGTAATGGTGAGCAAATCCATTACAATTCCACTGGACAACAATTCCCATGATTAAATTAGTATATAAAAAAAAGGGAACAAATAAATTTTGTGGACAATTAACGAAATCCTTAGATTTAGCAAAAAATACAAAAATACTTGTATAAGTAAAAACAATAATTTAAACGAGACAGTAATAAATTAACGTAAAATGTATAGAACAATAATAAATTAACGATAAACAACAACAAAAAATTGCTTTATATCACAGTTCGAATATCACAAATATATCACAGTAATTATTAAAATGTATCGTCGTCGACGGCAGCGGGTGCCTTTCTTGGTCTACCTCTTCTCCGACCCCCATCTTTCTTTTTTTTGGTTTGAGGATCTTGTTCAGTAATCTCAGAAGTTCCTGAGTCATCTTCAGATACAGATATGCTGTCAATAGACTCGCGCTTTCTGTTCTCCAAGCTAGGGAAACCTTTCTTGGTCTACCTCTTCTCCGACCCCCATCTTTTTTTTTTGGTTTGAGGATCTTGTTCAGTAATCTCAGAAGTTCCTGAGTCATCTTCAGATACAGATATGCTGTCAATAGACTCGCGCTTTCTGTTCTCCAAGCTAGGGGAACCTTTCTTGGTCTACCTCTTCTCGAATCTTGTTTGTTTGTGCGAATTAAAAGTGGAGCGATCTTGTTCAGATTTTACATCAGGTCAGTTCGACCATCGGAGATCATCTTCAGATACAGATTTTGTGCTGTGAAATTAGATCTTCCTTTCTGCTTCTCAAGCTACTCGGAAACCTTTCTTGGTCTACCTCTTCTCCGACCCCCATCTTTTTTTTTTGGTTTGTGGATCTTGTTCAGTAATCTCAGAAGTTCCTGAGTCATCTTCAGATACAGATATGCTGTCAATAGACTCGCGCTTTCTGTTCTCCAAGCTAGGGGAAGAGGTACGAGAAGGAGGAAGGGGTTTTACAAAATCTTCTCCGACCCTAATCTTCAGGTTGAATGTTGGTATTCAGTAGGGGCTTGAGTGCTCAGTAATCTCAGAAGTTCCTGAGTCAATTCTTTTGCAGATACAGATATGCTGTACAATCAGGACTCCGGCTTTCTGTTCGACCAAGCTAGGTGAAGAGGTACCTTTCGTAGCAGATTTTAGGGACAGGTGTGGAAATTACAAAATCTTTCACTAATGCTTCTAGGTTGAATGTTGGTATTCACTAGGGACTTCCTGAATTGTTGCTTCCAATGCTGAAGAGCAGGGCAATTTGCTAAATCTGCGAGAGATTTTACACCAGGTCACAGGTTCGGCGACCATCGGTGATGAGGTACCTTTCAAGCGGTAGCAGATATGTAGGGACAGGTGTGCACAATTACTATCTTTCAGTTGTTGCTTCTAACGGTTATTTAATCTTTTACTCGAAATATGACCTGAATTTGACATTTAAAACACTTCATAGGCGGAGGGATGTACAAACGAACACTTAAGGAGTAGAATCTAGCAGACTTTTATGCTTTGGCAATACCGGGCTATTGAAAGTTAAAACATGTTACGTGGTACCTCAAGGCTCGCCGATTTATTGTTAGTTTAGACTTTGTACCATCAATACACACACTTAATTGCTTCAATTCCGGTAACATATATAGTCGAAATAGTGACCGAATTTAATAGGTCACGACATTTAGATAACACCTTCATAGGCGGACGTGTTCATCGTACCTATGAGCGAATTACTTCAAGGTTCAGAATATGTGCAACTTGGTTATGCTTTTGAGCAATACCTGGGCATATTGAAACGTTTAAAACATGTACGGGAATCTTGTAGCTCGCCATTAATATTTCTAGTCATTTTCAAAGTTACCTTAGTACATTCCATATAAAACCTTAATTGCCCAATTCCGAACATATATCGGGCTGATTTAGTCGAAATTCAGCCCATCCTTCACGTAAGAGATAAGGAACCGGTTGTACACGTGTTCATCGTCCTATGAGCAATTACCTTCAATTTCGAGGGAATATTAAGTGGGCTCATCCACTTGGCCATGTTTAAAGAGCTTGGGCACTTCGAAGATTTCATTTCACGCAATCCATACATAATCTGTTCCTAGACGGAATTTTCAAGAAATGTCGACCTACCGCAGTGCTCCATATAAAACCTGTTGGTAAGAGCGAAATACTGGGCTGATTTTGCTCCAATTTCAGCCCATCAGGCTTTTATCGAATAAGGAACCGAGGCTTGTACCTCCTTGGCCATATTCGCTCAGGATTCTCGAGGCAATCCTTAAGTCGGCACCTCATCCACTGCCATGTTTAAACGACCTTGGCACTCGGGAAGATTTTATAGAGGTTGACCTGCAACATACATATTGTTCCGGGCGAGTAACGAGCCAAGAACCGACCGCTAGCTGTACAACGTTCCTTAGACACGCCCTGCTAGAGTCTCTGAAGTACAGTTCGCAGTTGCGGTATTAGGACACGGCTAGCGCTCAGCCGTCCCCAGGAAGGGCATCCCGGGCTTGCCACACCCGTATACGCTGAGAGCCTGAAGAGAACAAGAGTTAGAGCGAGGGTGCTCCGACAGAAAAGAATTAAAGTTAGGGAAGCCACTCAAGACAAGTATAAGAAAAGTGAACTTCCAGCTAAGGGGACGCAGAGCCCCACGTGAACTGGTCCGCGACACCGTATTATGTAGAGCTAACAGTGGCGGGTTGACGTCACGAGCTCATATTTCGGTGTTGGCCTTGCATCACTTAACGATTATTCACAAGGTCGTTCCCCTATCCGCCACCTGGGGACGCGCCTAGTAGGTGGTTCAACCCCTAGCTGTTCTTCTATTGTTGGTGCTTATGTTAAAAGGCGAGTATCAGGAAGAGCGTTTTACCGTTTAGCAATTTTTATAAGGTTTTATTTTATTAATGAAAACTAAAAAATTACAATTAGTAGTTGTAAAATAACCATCATTTTTACTCTTGGCCTTGCATCACTTACGATCATTTGCAAGGTCGTTCCCCTATCCGCCACCTGGGGACGCGCCTAGTAGGTGGTTCAACCCCTAGGTGTTCTTCTATTGTTGGTGCTTATGTTAAAAGGCGAGTATCAGAAAAAGCATTTTACCGTTTAGCAATTTTTATAAGGTTTTATTTTATTAATGAAAACTAAAAATTACAAATAGTAGAGTTTTAAAATAACCATCATTTTTACTCTTAAAATTCCTAACGAAAAAATTAGAATTAGTGCTCAATTAGCGTAATTTGAAATTTACATTAAGGATTTACTTACTGTAACTTTTAAGTTATAAGGCTTAATAATGGAACAAATGTAAAATTAATAGTGCCATTTCAAAATGAACGTTATTTTAAATTTGAAAACAAATTTGTGTTCATCAAAATGATTTTATAAATTCATTTTTAATTTGCGCTTAACGTTACAATCCAATTTTCAAGAGAAATTGAATTACTGCTTAATTAGTAGCATCTTAAAATAAGCATAACTCTTAGGTATATTAAAGTTTTACAATAACTGAAACAATTATAAGGTTTAAGTAAAAAAAATTAATTAGTGCTCGATTAGTGCCGTTTCAAAATCAACTTTATTTTAAAGTTGACAACGTATAAATCTACGTGCATATTATTAATGCATTTTTAATTTGCTTTAACGTGTATTAGTGCTTACATCTAATTTTTAAGAAAAATTGAATTAGTGCTTAATTAGCAGTTTATAAAATAAGCATAAAACTTTACAGTAATTTGAAATTTACATACATTAAGGAATTAACTGTTAACTTTTAAGTTACATGGTTAACAGTGGAAAAATTTTAAATTAGTGCTCGGTTTGTGCCGTTAACTTTACATTTGAAAACTTATAAACGTAGGTCCATCATTGATGCATTTTTAATTTGCTTACAATTGTGCTTCATCAAGTCGTTAATGAATTTTCAGTTTGCTTTATCTTTTTTTTTACAAACAAAACTAGTATTAATCGTTATTCTCCAATTCGCAAAAAAATTAACTAGAATTAGTGCTCACATTACAGCATAAACATTTGTAAATTTGAAAATAGAATTAATGATCGATTAGCATATTAAAACGCAACAAGTTTGAATTAGTGCTTGATTAGTGCTCAGCGTAATTTTAAATGTACATATGTACTTTAACAATTCATTTTATCTTTTTACATTCCTCATTAGTGCAATGCAACATTAACGTGATTTTAAATTTACATTCATTAAGAATTTACTGTAACGGTTATTGCGTATTTATCAATTTGTAAAGAAATTATAATTGTCCATTTATCTATTGCATTTCTTGGTCTTTAAAAATCAATATATATGAACTTGAAAAATTTTGAGTTACTGCTTTATTAGCATGTAGAAAAAGACTGTTTATATTAGCGGTTTTTAGTGCTTTTTATTCCTTATTAGTGCTCGATTGCTGCATTTGTAATACGAACGTTAAAGATTCATTTTAATTTTTAATATTTTATTTTAAAAAAATTAGGGCTTGGTCAGTCCTATTAGTCGTTCATCTCTAATTCGTAAAACATTTAAATCGCAATTAGTGCTCGATTAGTACCATTGCTATATAAATATTTCTAAACTTGGTCTATTTTTAGCGTTAAAGCTACAATTAAGGCTTTATTAGCAAAATTGCATACTAAATGTGCAACAAATTAGAATTAGTGCATAATGTAATTTTAAATTTACATTAATTAGGAATTTACTTTAACTGTCAAGGAGCGCAAAATATTAAAAATTACTGCTCGTTTAGTGACACTCCAAAATGAACGTTATTTTAAATATGACATTAGCTTTTAATACTTTTGTGACTACTGAGTATTTACAATTAGAAAAAAATTGGGAATTAGTGCATGAATATAATTTTTAATTGCTTAAGCTACCTATGTGAAACTGGTGCTTTTAGTGCAGTGCGTATGTTAATAAACAAAATTAAAATTAAATCATAAGGTTTTCCTAAAATTGTAAGTTTCTTTAGGAGAAAATTAGTATTAGTGCTCGTTTAGTGCAAAACGTATTCATTCAAAATTCGCTTTAGCTTTTTAGATTCCATAAGGATCCACTATGATAGTACGTGCTTGTTCATGAACTTATAAACAATTTAATATTAATTAAAAATTATTATTAAATTGATGGTGCAGTTGATTAGCGCGGTACTCTAGCAAAGTACAGGTCGTAGGTTCAAATCCTACTCGAGGTAAACTTTTTATTTATGTATTTAATAAAATTAATAATAATTTTTAGTTACATATTTACCTTTGAACTTATTGGTTCATAACAAAAACTTATAATAATTTAATATTAGTGCTCAATAAGTTCCATTTGAAAATTAACGTTTTAAACTTATTTTCATTAAATTAAAAAATGTGATCATTAGTGAAGCAATTAGTAATAAATTTGGAATTAGTGCTCGATTAGTGCCTTAGTGCTTATTCAAAATTGACTGTTAAAAGGTTGTTTATTTGTACTTTAATTTTTGAAATATTTTATTGGCACTTATTGAAGGATTTATTACAGGTACTAATTTATCAAATCTCAATATTTTAGTATTAGTGCTCGATAGTTTTTGGAACGATTGTAAGATATTACCCAAGGCACATGATTAGTACCACACAATTTAAACTTTTTGTATGTATTAGTGTTTATTCGTTGATTTATAAAAAATAGTGTTTTATTCTCGAAAAAATTTGAAACTTACTGTTTTATTAGTATTGGTGCTTATTTATTAATTTCGCACAGAATTTAGTATTAGTGCTTGAAAGTTTTAATTTAGATTAAAAGGTGAGTATCAGAAGAGCACTTACCATTTAACAATATTTATAAGGCTTAAATTTATTAGTAATGAATATTTGTAGATTCACTAAACATTACAGTTAGTGCTCCGTTAATGTTGCTTTGAATTTTGTTTGTAGTGATAATGATTTCGAGAATTGCAAATGGTTTTTTAATTCATATTTCAAGAAAACTAATATGCGGTAATTTTTCAACTCTTAAAAACACTTAAATTAGAATTAGTGCTCGATTAGTACGATTGCAGCATAAACATTTTGAAATTTGGTTAATTATAGTCCATCGCAAAATTAACGTGGTTTTAAATTTACTTTTATTGAAAGCTTGTTAAAAATGTTTGCCCATCAAAGTGATTTTAATGTAACTATTTAATAGTGCCATTGCAAAATGTATTAAATTTACGCCCATTCAACACTCATTAATTTCGACAAATATGGTTATTAGTCTGTTGTTATTCACCAATTTTCTTTTATATTAGCGGTTTTTATTTCTAAAAATGTCAGGGTGAGCACTCAATTAGTGTATTTAAAGGTTTATTTTCATTTTTAACGTTTTATTGATATTCAAAAAATAGTGCTCTATTAGTGCTTTTGTTAAATTTGCTATTGTTAAGGGTTTAATTTAATCTACGTAAAGTTGTATTATTATGAGGTGATTATTGATCATATCACCAATAATGTAGTGTTAGTGCTCGAAAGTTTTTAGTCTAGATTATAAAGTGATATAGATACATTTTACCGTTTAAAAATTGGCTTAATTTTATTATTAGTGGATATTCATGAATTTAGTAAAAATTACAATTAGTGCTCTTATCAGCACTTTACTCAATCAGAGTTAGTGCTCGATTGCACATAAACATTGCTGAATTTGGTCTATTAAGCTCTTAGTGTTGAAGTTGCAATTAATGCTTCGATTACCATATCCGCGTATTAAAACGCACCAAATTAGATTTTATTATTGCATATTCATAAATTTGCAAACTTACTTTATTCTGTCACAAAATGGCCAATCGCATTTCTTAATCCAGAGATTAAAGAATCTTGGCTTAACCGACCTTTGTGCAAACGGCCCTTACACTGCAGCGCATATGCTAGTGTTACAAAAAAGTACAATTTACTTTAACTTTTGTAACTCCTTATTAGTTAGTGCCTATTCACGAATTTACGAATTTGTTTTTGTATTAATTCTGGATTAGTGCCAATTCAACATTAACATTATTTTAAACCTATTTCCATTAGAAAATCGCTTTATCTTTCAAAGATATTATTAGCGAGTTATATTCAGCAATTAGTGCCTTAGTTCCTATTCATGATTAATACTATTTTACATGTTTGCCCATTAAAATTTCACGTTTTAGATTCATTAGTAGTAATTGTACATGAATCTATAAAGAAATTAAGGTTAGTGCTCGATTAGTGCATTTGTAACACGAACGTTAAAGATTTACTTTAATTTTTTAATGATATATTAACTTAAAAAAATTAGTGCTCTATTGGTGCTATTGTAGCAATATTAAATTTTAACGGATTCTAATTTATGAATCTGGACCATCCTACTAGAGCTTTATATTAGTGCTCAACTATTAGTTAAAAAATATGCATATATATTAGAGCTACTCCTGAAAATTACTTGAATTAGTGTAATTATAACAAATCCGTAATATTTACATTATTTTTTAAAAGATTTTATTGCCATTTATTCAACTTAAAAAATAGTGCTCGATTTTAAATTTAAGTTTGTTAAAAAAGTTTTCCAGTCAAGCATAAATATTTTTAAATTTAGTGTATTACACTACTATGTTTCCTTTAGTATAAGTTATAATTATCGCTCTGTTAGGATATTAATTAATAACTAAAAAAACGCGAACTATCTATCGATTAGTGCGCAATCTAATTTTAAATTTGAACATTAATTTCAAGGATTTCTTATTAGTGCTGATTCACCAACTTAGACAAGATTTAGACTTAGAGCTCGATTAGTGCCACTGCAAAATGGACGTTATTTAAAATTAAACTCACTTGAGCCTTTACTGGATTTCTTATAAGGGAGTTCCTATTTACAGATTTGCAAAAATTGAGAAATAATTCTCCATTAGTGGATTTAAAATTTGAGGTTAAAAATACCATTTTGAAAAAAAAATTATTAGTGTTAACGTATGATGAATATAATTTTACCCTTTAATGATTTAGTTCATCGTTTGAATGTGAATTTTTTTTTGAATTAGTGCTTGATTAGTAGTGTCAACGTAGCATACACATAATATTACATTTACAGGTTATAAATTCGATTTTTACACATACTTCCAATTTTTTACTTAAACATTAACACTTGACGCGTAGAACAACATTCATTTTTAAAGATTTTTTATTAGTGTGTTCTTATTGATGAATTTGCTAAAAAATGAGAATTAGTGCTCGATTAGTTCTATTATAGCATAAATTAATTTTTCATTTATGCTTTAATTTTAATTTTAAAGGGTTGGCAATTATGAATGTGGAAAAATGTTGAATTAGTGCAATTTTAACATACGCGTATCTATGAAGTTGGAGAGCGATCATTAGTGTCAACCTTGAAATTTACCGGTAATAAGTTGGCAATCAAATCGTACTTATAGTACTATAGTGTTTATATCAGTGTATTTGAGTGACATTTAAAATTACTGCTCGGTTAGTGCTTGTTAGTGTAGCGTTCAGTGCATTTTTAGATGTATATAATGCTAACAGGTAAATGTGGGGTAGAGCAGTTTGTTGTATATTTAATGTTTGCACTTTGGTTAATTTTCATTTTTAAAGATTTTTTATTAGTATTCTTATTGACGAATTTGCGAAAAAAAATGAGAATTAGTGCCCGATCAGTGTTGCTATATAATGAATATATTTTTCTAATTTATGCTTTGATTTTAATTTTAAAAGGTTAGCAATCATAAATGTGAAAAAAATGTTGAATTACTTAGTGTTTGATTAGTGCCATTTTACCGTACACGTTATTTTAAATTTACATATCTAAGAAAATTGATTTTTATGCATTTTTGCTTTAACATTAGTTCAATTTCTTAACACGTATAAAGGGATTCATTCTTAGTTATTATTCCATTTTCCAAAAATTAGCGTTAGTGTCCGGTTAGTCAGTGATTTCTATTATAACATGAACGTAGATTTAAACTTAAGTCCAAATTTAAATCGATACATGGTTATTAGCACGTATCTATGAATTTGGAGAGCGATCATTATGTTGCACGAATTAGTGATTGATTAGTGTTTTGAAACACGAACCTTTAATTATTATTTACGGGTCATAAGTTGATCGCCAAATCGTACTTAAAGATTGTATTAGTGTGTTCTTATTGACGAAATTTTAGTGAGTTTTTACTATTGATGATTATTCCATTCCTAAAAAATTAGCACTAGTGTCCGGTTAGTCAGTTCTATTGCAACATGAACGTAAACTTCAGTCAAAATGTAACCGATACATGGTTATTAGGACGTTTCTATGAATTTATAGAGCGATCATTATGTTGCACTAATTAGTGCTCGATTAGTGTTCTGAAACACAAACACTACCTTGAATTATTATTCACGGGTTATAAGTTGATAATCAAATCGACTAGCGTCTATTTTCTGTGCTCTACAAATGAACTTTATACATGATCAAGGTAAAATAGAGTAAAACAATGGAAATTAAATCTACGGTAACCTAGGTTACCGTAGACTTATATGATCAAATAAAAAATGGAAATAAATCTACAGTAACCTAGGTTACAGTAGGGTTTAGTTGCCTGAAGGTCGGGCCGGGTTCATTTGTAAAGCACGGGAAATAGACGCTAGTATCACATCGTACTTGTAGTATTAATGCTAACCCGTAGAACAACACTAAGTACTTACTATCTTTTTTGAAGATATTTTATTAGTGTGTGTTCTTATTGACTAAATTTTAGTTAGTTTCACTATTGGTGATTATTCCATTCTCAAAAAAGTAGCATTAGTGCCCGGTTAGTCAGTTAGTTTTACTGCACACGAACGTAATTTTAAACTTAAGTGCAAATTTGCCGGACGATGATTGTGTTGTACTAGTTAGTGCTCGATTAGTGTTCTAAAACCCGAACGCTACTTTTGAATTATTATTTGCGCGTGATAGGTTGGCAATCAACTCGTAGCATCGCACATTAATAACTTATTTTCACTTTTAAACATTTTTTATTAGTGACAATTAGTTGGCAATTAAATCGTACTTATGGTATTAGTGCTTAACAGGTAACGCGTAGAACAACATTATAAATAACTTTTATTTTTTAAGATTTTTTATTAATGCGATCTTATTGATGAATTTTTAGTTAGTTTTAGTATTGATGGTTATTCCATTCTCAAAAACTAGCATTAGGACACTAATGCTAGTTCTATTGTACAATTTTAAACTTTAAGTCCAAAATTGGAGGACGATCATTGTGCGTATTGCACTAATTAGTGCTTGACTAGTGTTCTGAAACAAGAACGCTACTTTTAATTATTATTAGGGGTGATAGGTTGACAATTAAATCGTACTTATGGCATTAGTGCTTAACACGTAAGGCGCAGAACAACACTATAAATTTAATTTTTAAAGATTTTTTATTAATGCGTTTTTATTGATGAATTTAAGTTATCTTTAGTATTGATGGTTATTCCATTCCTAAAAAATAAGCATTAGTGTCCGGTTAGTCTGTTAGTTCTATTGTAACATGCACGTAATTTTTAACTTAAAGTCCAAAATTAGAGAATGGTCATTGTGTGTGTTGCACTAATTAGTGCTTGACTAGTGTTCTGAAACACGAACGCTACTTTTAATTATTATTTACGGGTGATAGGTTGATAATTAAATCGTACTTATGGCATTAGTGCTTAACACGTAACGCGTAGAGCACTATAAATTTGATTTTTAAAGATTTTTATTAGTGCGTTTTTCTTGATGAATTTAAGTTAGCTTTAGTATTGATGGTTATTCAATTCCCAAAAAATAAGCATTAGTGTCCGCTTAGTCTGTTAGTTCTATTGTAATATGCACGTAATTTTTAACTTAAAGTCCAAAATTAGAGAATGGTCATTGTGTGTGTTGCACTAATTAGTGCTCGACTAGTGTTCTGAAACACGAACGCTACTTTTAATTATTATTTACGGGTGATGGGTTGACAATCAAATCGTACTTATAGCATTAGTGCTTAACACGTAACGCGTAGAACAACACTATAAATTTGATTTTTAAAGATTTTTTATTAATGCGTTTTTATTGATGAATTTAAGTTAGCTTTAGTATTGATGGTTATTCCATTCCTAAAAAATAAGCATTAGTGTCCGGTTAGTCTGTTAGTTCTATTGTAACATGCACGTAATTTTTAACTTAAAGTCCAAAATTAGAGAATGGTCATTGTGTGTGTTGCACTAATTAGTGCTCGATTAGTGTTCTGAAACACGAACGCTACTTTTAATTATTATTTACGGGTGATGGGTTGACAATCAAATCGTACTTATAGCATTAGTGCTTAACACGTAATGCGTAGAACAACACTATAAATTTGATTTTTAAAGATTTTTTATTAATACGTTTTTATTGATGAATTTAAGTTAGCTTTAGTATTGATGGTTATTCCATTCCTAAAAAATAAGCATTAGTGTCCGGTTAGTCTGTTAGTTCTATTGTAACATGCACGTAATTTTTAACTTAAAGTCCAAAATTAGAGAATGGTCATTGTGTGTGTTGCACTAATTAGTGCTCGACTAGTGTTCTGAAACACGAACGCTACTTTTAATTATTATTTACCTGCGATAAGTTGACAATTAAATCATACTCATGGCATTAGTGCTAAACACGTAACGCGTTGAACAACATTATAAATTACTTTCATTTTTAAAGTTTTTTTATTAGTGTGTTGCTATTGATGAATTTTTAATTAGTTTTAGTATTGATTCTTATTCCATTCTCAAAAAATTAGCATTAGTGTCCGGTTAGTCTGTTAGTTCTATTGTAACATGCACGTAATTTTAAACTTAAGTACAAAATTGAAAGATGATCATGTGGTGTGTTGCACTAATTAGTGCTCGACTAGTGTTCTGAAACACGAATGCTTCTATTAATTTTTATTTACGTGCGATAGGTTGACAAGTAAATCGCATTTATGGTATTAGTGCTTAACACGTAACGCGTAGAACATCATTAAAAACTTACTTTCGTTTTTAAAAATTTTTTATTAGTGTCTTCTTATTGACGAAAGTTTAGTTAGTTTCACTATTGTTGATTATTCCATTTTCAAAAAATTAGCCTTAGTGTCGGATTAGTCAGGTAGTTTTACTGCACCACGAACGTAATTTTAAACTTGCGTCCAAATTTGCAGGACGATGATTGTGTTGCACTAATTAGTGCTCGATTAGTGTTCTGAAACATGAACGCTATCTTGAATTTTATTTACGCGTCGTAGTTAATAGTAGCTGGACACGTAACGGCTAGAACAACTTATTTTCACTTTTAAAGATTTTTTGATTCGTGTGTTCTTATTGATGAATTTGCAGAAAAATGAGACTTAGTGCTTGATTAGTATACTATTATAACATGAATATATTTTTTGTTTTAATTTTAATTTTGAAAGGTTGGCAATCATGAATGTGACAAAAGTGTTTAATTAGTGTTTGATTAACGCCATTTTATTGTACACGTTTTTTTTAAATTTACATGTCTAAAAAAATTGACTTATGTATGTTTTTGCTTTCTATACCATTCGCTCAATCTTAACGTGTAAAAAGGGATTCATTCTTAGTTAGTTTTACTATTGATGATTATTCCATTCTCCAAAAATTAGCATTAGCGCCAGCTTAGTCAGTTAGTTCTATTGGAACATGAACTTAATTTTTAACTTAAATCCAAATTTAATTCGTACATGGTTATTAGTGCGCATGTATGAATTTGGAGAGTGGTCATTATGTTGCACTAATTAGTGCTCGATCAGTATTTTGAAACACGAACGCTATCTTGAATTATGATTTACGGGTGATAAGTTGGCATGATCAAATCGTACTGATAGTACTATAGTGCTTATGTCAGTGTATTTCAGTTGGATTTAAAATTACCGCTTGGTTAGTGCTTGTTAGTATAGCGTGCGGTGCATTTTTAGATGTCTATAATTCTAACAGAGGTAAATGCAGGGTCAGTTTGTTTTCTAATTTTTTAGTGTTTGCATTTTTGTTAATTGTTGAATGGTCAAGTTGGCTTTGGGTGCCAGATTAGTGCTTTATAATGCAAATATTAATAAACCATGATATTGAATGATATTAGATCATTTTTACATGATTTTGTTTAAATGGGATAGTGTCTGTTAGTATCTTTGAACTCGCATAATAAATACATTATCTTGGGAACTGTTTTTATACTTACCTACAATAAAATTACTGATTTAGTGCTCATTAATGTGCGAGAGGAATAATTTACAGTTTAAAATATAACGATTATATCAAAGATTTAGTGAGATTTGTGAAAATGTTTTTACTCTATTAATAGATGATTTGTATTGTAATTGTCAATATATCATAGCGGGTATAAAAAATTCTATACACGGTTGCCAATTTTGTGGTAATGCATTGTTTTTAAGACTACTAATACATAATGTAGTAATGATAGTAATGGTATTAATTAAAAATGTTTTTTGTTTTGTTGTTTACTTTTGATACAGTGAATAATTATAATGCTATCTTAATTTTTTATCACACATGTGTTATTAGCTCTGGTTAATCACTTCTGATTGTAGACAATTAGTGTCAACTAAAAATGTGTGTTTTGTATTCTTGTTTATTATTTTGGATTTGGAAAACAACTAATGCTTTATTAGAGGTGTGCTATTGGAATTGATTAAGGTTTGGTTGACACTTAGTGGTCTCGAGGCATTTTTGGACTAAAAGTATCAATATTATACTTTTTTAATAAGGTGGAAGATCATAGTACTAGTGCTTAAAATTTATTGTAGATTTTATTAATTGTAGGTAGTGTTATCTTAATGATTATTACAGCTATCTTTACAAAATTGCAGATGTTTGATGCTGGTATATTTAGGTGTTGTTCATTTACGTTAAGATACCTTACTTTCAAATTAGTGTTCGATCGAATATGATTTTAAAACGAAATTTTTTATTTCAGTTTCCGAGGATCAGGAGAATCGTTTAAAGAATTATTCCTATTCTCGTACTCCGGGCTCTCGAGGGCCAAACAAAGTGGGAACAAAACCTCCAAAAGCAGCTTTATCGTGTACATCTAGTGATAAAAATGGACCAAGACGTAGACGTACAAGGTAGGGAAATGGGAGGGGTGATAATTACATTACACATTTACATTTTTTATTTTTAATAGGTGTAAAAAATGTGAGGCTTGTCAAAGAAGTGATTGTGGTGAATGCAGTTTTTGTCTTGATATGGTCAAATTTGGTGGCCCGGGTAGAGCGAAACAGACATGTAATATGCGTCAGTGTTTACAACCAATGTTACCGGTAACTGCTGCTTGCGTGCATTGTGGTTTGGATGGGTGGGGCCAAACGCCTGTTGTACCGTTACAGAAAGGCCCACAACGTAATGAAAGTGCCAGTAGTTTAATGGAATGTTCGGTGAGTTATTTAACTAATGGTAGGTAGGCAACCAACAATAG
Organism: Vesta saturnalis; assembly: GCA_036346205.1. NCBI lineage: Eukaryota > Metazoa > Arthropoda > Insecta > Coleoptera > Lampyridae > Vesta > Vesta saturnalis. The sequence goes on from JARFJB010002086.1 coordinate 676,272, forward strand.
AGGTGTGTATGCTTGGTTGCCTACTGTTGAAGTTGTACTACTACAGAAATTTTTAGGTTTGTTATGAAATTACACATCCAACGTGTGTCCAGAGGTTATGTCCACAGTTCACCGGTTACATGAATGAAGATATGCCTAATTCTTGGGAATGTCCGATGTGTTGTAAATCAGGAAAGAATGCAGATTACAAACCACGTCATTTTAGAGCAAGACAAAAATCATCGGATTTAAGACGTATGTCAATTAGTTCGGATGCTTCGAGTGCATTTGAATCAAAAGTGCAAGCTGACCATATGAGTGGTGATTCTGGTAGTGAAAATGAAAAAGACAATAAAGATTTAGTGCCTATTAAAAAACGTCGTAGTAGTGAAGGTGAAATGGAAACGAAAATTCAAAATAGTGAAGCTCCTCGTAAACAAGCATTACGTATGCAATTGGCTCAACAACTTACATGCAACTCAACGAAAGCTCTTAAAAAACCAATGTTTGTTGTACGACCAGCACCACTTATTATGCTTGGTCCGTTACCCTCAAGCAATATCGCTTTAGATAAACGATGTATTTTAAGCGTATTTCGGTAAGTTATTAAATTTAGGAAACTTCATTTTATTTTAATAAGTGATTAATTGCAAAATGTACAAATATTCAACACCTAAATGTATTATTTATAAGGTTACTATGCTGAAAAAAATGACAATACTTGAGTAATGAATAATGATGTAATGTTTGTTATATACCACTTTTATGTATGTTTGAACAAGGTATTGATATATGATCATTAATCGCTCAATGTTTAGTATAAACTTTAACCCTTTCACTGTGGCACTGTATAACTGGGCGTGGCTCGACCAGTGTGGCGCTAAAAAGTGTCAGATGTAGCCAGTCGGCAAAAATGTTAAATTAATGCAGAATTGTACTTATAAACACTCTAGAATGATGCAGACCGCTCCTTGGAATGTTTTATTGACAAACTTCTAAGTGGTACAAAATAAAGAACTATTCTGTCTTATATTACAGTTAAAAAACAAATGCAAATAAAAATAGATTCTTCTCACAAAATCTTAAAAATTGCGATGCATGTGATGTATTCCGAAACACAGAAGTAAGCACAGCTCACCATTTTACCCTTCACTTTCTTTTCAGATTTCTTCTTTGAGCAACAACGGCGAACTTTTTTGCCGTTTGCCTTTTTTGTGTTCTTCGGGAAACTGGCCATAAGGTGGTCTGCTGCTGCTTATAATGCTCGTTGAGAAGTACTTATTACCTTTGCGGTGGTGTACTCTTTAATCATTTGTTTTATCAGTCCTATTTGGAATTTTGTCAAATGTATTTTCTTCTTTACAATTTTTTGGAATAATATATTAGCATTGAGGACAACCATGTTGAGAAGGTTTATACCATTTTGTTCTAACACATGTATATCGGTTTTGCCGACTGCTCTCATCTTCTTGTAGTCAGTAACAGATGTAGGCTTGACAACATGTCTACCTGAAGTTCTGTTCAGTTTCTCGGTGTATTGTACCACTTTACAGCAATCAACACACCTTTTGTTATTCTCACACACTGCTCCACATGCATTACTCAATTTGTCGTATAACCAAAGGAAAAGATTGGGGCTGGTGTACCAGTTGTCAATATAGAGCATATGCCCTATATTTAGGTAGCCTTCCAACGATGTTATTTCCCAAGATTGATATTGAACACATTTGAAGTTGCTCCAGTGTAAACCACAAAGTCTAGTATGTATCCAATAAGCAAATCACACAATACGAAAAACTTCATTCTAAAATGATGACATTTCTAAGAAATAAACTGTTTGAAAAACAGCCTGCTGTTATGCAACATGAGACTTTCATTAATGCGCAAGTTTTCATAGGGAATATTGTTATCCAAAAATGGAGCATACACAGTGGAAGCAAAAAATGGTCTGGGGGCATAGTGCTTCCAAATGCCATTGTTGAAAGTAGAGGATTTGTACTCCCATATTCTTGATTTTGAAGTTTTTTGTACATGACAGAAAATTCTGATTTTTGATCAAGACATTAGCTGAGAACGTGACCACAAGTCTTCTTGTTGAAGAACATAATCGTAAAACTTATTTGACTCTTGCACAATGAAATCCATTTCGTCAAAGAGACTTGAAGGCATTCCATCTTTTCGACATATGTAAAGTTACATCTGTTAAGATGTAAGTTAGACTTATGTCTTGTGTCATACTGATGTTTCTGTTGATAATCCTTGTATAGATCAGGATTTTCTGTACAAATACAATCGTATTGGACAGGATCTTACCTCTCATCTTCTACTACATCTATATGATTTATATTAGAAACTAGATGAATGCTAGGGCATTCATTACAGGATTTTCTTGCAAAATACTAAAAACTGTATGGGGTATTTTTATATCTTTTAAATATTCAGCTGTTTTACATATATTTAATAAAAACCAAAAACTGACCATAATAACCCCCCCCCTCTGAGGCATCTAGACATCATGGCCGATCTTGACGAAACTTGGCCAAAAGTTGTAAAATGAGCTAATACGTCGATTGAGCGATAGTAAAGAAAAAGTCGATTGCATAACCTTCTACACCTACATATGTATATGTAGGATGAAAGTTGTAAATAGATATGTCGCTGATCTTTCAAGATAACTATGGACTGTTTCATATCATTTTAAAGTAAATTTCGCCCTCTTTCTAATAAAGTAAGAATATGTGTATGTTATACAGGCAATACGAGGAATGTTTTCAATTTCCGGAAAAACCTGAAGTAGTGTTTTGATCAGAATAATATCATTTCATTAGCGCAAATGAACAAAGTTTATTTCCAAAATCCGAAGTTTGTAACCAAAACAGTTAGAAAGTTATAACAGTATCAATATTAAATATTTGAAAATTCATATCTCCTATACTAGTAGATTTAGAAGAAGCAGGTTAGTTGCATTCATAAGAGTGGCTGGTCTGCCTAGAAAATATAAAAAAACAAAATAAATGCTTGGAGAGAATTTTGAATAAATCAATTTCGAATAATTGCTTAAGTTTACCCCTTAATGTAGGCAAATTTATACCATAATTTATTACGTAAAGAAATCTCTTTAAAGAACCTTTATTTAACTACGCATATCTATTTACAATTCTTTTATATCTTGAACGGTATCGGAAATATATATTTCCACAAAAAAATGTATATGTGACTGTAACTGTGGCCATATTCAATTATGAAAGTTTTAAAAAATTGCATTTCATGCGAGTTATTGATGACCTGAATTTCAATCTTCTATGTTAAAATTTGAAGATTATCCCCCAAAATAACACCCTTATTTTCACCCCCTCTATACCCATTGCCTTTAAAAGCTTGTTCTGTTGACATAATTGTCTCGTAGGCCTTCGTTCCAAATTTCATCAAAATCGTCCGTATAGTTTTGGCTAGCTAGTGACCACAGACACACACAGACATTTTGAAAAATAATGCAACTTATTTTTTTGATTTTTTCGACTGCAATACTTTCTTGTTTAGCAAGAAAGTAAAAATATTAAAATGGCGCAATAAAGTGCTTGCAAGACAACGCAAACTTAATATATTTCTTAATGGAACACCCTATATATTCCAGATTTAAATTCTCCTCACTTTGTACACTACCTCAATAAAATTTCAGCATCTTATACCCAGTGCTTTCAAAGATATGACAATTTCTTTGTTTCAAGAACAAACGAAATTAATTATTATTTGTAGTAGAATATTTTATGTATATGGTCTATTTTATTTTTATACAGATGGCTACATGAAATATCGTAAGTCGTGCACAGTATGGTCCAAAACAATGATCGTAGATTTTCTCGAAATTTTCTAATGGGGCACCCTATATTTTTCATTGACATGTAATAGTTTAAATGCTACTCTATCAATTTTATTAAGCATTCCCTATACCCAAACCCATTCGTGTTTTAGTTAAATTCGTCTTTATCCGAAACTACCCGTTATTAATCAAAACTTGGCATGAAAGTTATATCTTTTAAAGGGAACAGCCTATTGGGTGGGGAATAAAGTATGTAACATCTTTTATATTTGTAATTATACTGATGTGTTTCAAAGTTTCGGAGATATTAATCAAAAGATGTTATTAGATATAGATTTCTAATATTAATAATACCAATAACAACAAATTTTAATATTTAAATGATATTTTTTATAATCGGACTAGTATCTTCTACTGCCTTAAAATACGTTAGACATGAAGTGAAGATAAGGTATCTAATAGCTGGCCATGGAAAAAAATATGTGATAACTGTCAAATAAATAAACATTAATTTTGTAATTTACATATCAACTGTAAGTTTTGTACATTGTTAGTTACGTGTTGCTAAATATTATTATTTATTTGTGTTACAATTATTTTTTAAGCAGTAATTATGCATTTAAGTGGTTTTTGCTGATACAAGTGTTTCTTGTGATGGAGTACCAGAAAGATGAGCTAATATGATTTTTATACTGGGGAGCCAAACAAACTTTTCGGGCAAGTCGAGTTTATGCAGAGCAGCGTTATTCTGAACGAAGGTATCCTGACGAGCAAAGCCTGGAAAATTTATACAAACGGGACATGTAGACTATACAAAACCAGTTAAGAGTAGACCTATTCGAAGTGAAGAAAATGAATTGTCTGATATGTTATCGGTTACCAAAAATCCTTTAGTTAGTCATAACAACTATTTGATATCGATTTGGAGCAACGCGTCATATTTTGCAATTGGGCTAAACATATACAGGGTGTCCCAATAGTGCGGTAAAGTTCTTTTATAGCGTTATTATAATAGATAGAAAAAATGATAAAAGCACAAATTGTTAAGCATCTCAAGGTGCATAAAAATAATTAAAAATTATTTATAAATATACAGGGTACTCTATAACTTCAAACCTATCCAAACATACCTTTTTTTAAATGGCATCACAAATTTTTTATTTTACATTTGAACTCTGCTCGTTTTTACAAACTCCCTGATATGATACTTGCTTGGCGTATACCGGGGATTTTAAAAGTTATGGTTACTTTAAGGTTAAAATCGCCATGAATTGTGGACCTTGTATCGTTTCGAATGTAATCAATTTTGTGTATTTTATGACAAAGATTATTTTTTGTAAGTAAGTGAAGTGTATCAGATCAATTATGTTTTTTAATTATTATACTTTGTGTACAGGGCGAGTCAAAACGCAAATCTGTACTTTTCTCACTTAAATAGAACATCCTATATTTTTTGTGCTCTCGAGGAAGCCACTAAACAACCATTTCATTTTTATTAACATTTCCCTATACCTAACTTCGACGGTTTCTGAGATATTTTCCTTGTATTAACAAAATCCAGTTTTTTTATTTAATTTTTGATTTTATCAAGTTAGCTATGACTTACACGAACTTTTTTACGATCTGTTTTGGTAAAAATCAATAAATTATTCTTTTTATCTTAGCCTATCTTATTTTAAAATTAGTAATATGAAATTGCAAGAATTTAAACCTTATCAATAATTTTTATCACAAAATCTAGATCACTTTGACTGTCAAAAAAATGTTGACAATTAGAATTATTGTGTTTCGTTGTTCTGAACTGTTTAGTTTCACAATGAAATTTCCAATAAATGACATGATTAAAGTTGTCCTGGTATTTGGAGCAAGTGATGAAAATATCCTACTTGCAACGATAATGTATAAACGATTTCCTGACTGCAGACAACCGACAAAGAAATTGTTCGAAAAATTAATGAAACGATTTTAAACGTACAGGTAATGTTGTTTATGAAAAAAGGTAAAGAGAAAAATCTGCATTAAATCAAACAAATGAAGGTAATGTGCGTTTGAAAGTTACAGAAGATCCTCATATCAGTGTCCGTCAAATAGCATTGGAGTTTGATATAAGTAAAGGTTCTGTGCATAGAATTCTCAGAAGACACAATATGTATCCTTATCATATTCAACTCCATTAGGAATTACGACCTGAGGATTATCAACGAAGAATAAACTTTTGTGAATGGGCCCAAGACAAAATTCATCGACAAATTGACTTTTTTGATTTTGTATTATTTGGTGACAAAGCCAATTTCCATAGAAATGGGTGTGTCAACAGACACAATTTTCTTTATTATTAAACAACTAATTCTTATCATACTGTAACACACAGCCAAAACACGATGGTCAAAAATGTTTGTAGCGGTATTATAGGCAACTATGTAGTAGGACCACATTTCTTTGATGGTAGGGTTTATTTAGATTTTTTACAAAAATACTTACCCCAACTTTTGCAACATGATCCCTGTAATATACGCAATCAAATGTGGTTTTTACATGATGGGGCACCGGTTTATCTTACCACTCCAATGCAAAACTACCTCAATAACGTGTTTCCGAACAGATGGATAGGAAGGGGCGGACCGTTTAGCTGGCCTCCTAGATAACAGGGACTTTCTAAAATTGAATGAAGTGTATAAAATTCCACAGACAGCACAGTAAGACGTGAAGCAAAGAATACAAGATGTGTTTCAAACTATTCATGTTCATCTTTTAAGAAAGACTACAACATTGTGTTGATGCCAATGGAGGTCGTTTTGAACATTTGTGCTAAAAGTTTCATTTGGTTTTTTTTTTTTTATATATTTGTTAATGAGTTTCTGTTAGTACTAGTTCTATTTAAATTAAATTTAATTTTATAATGTGTTTATTATTACTAAAGCCACACATAACAAAAAAGAGCACTTATTAAATAATGATTCAAATTATGATGAAATCACAATCCATTTTATTTTTTTTTAAATAAATGTATTTATACTATTTACATTATTACAATTTTAAATTAAGTATTTTAAAGTAAAATAGGGAAACAGATCGTAAAAAAGTTCGTGTAATTCATCGCTAACTTGATAAAATCATAAATTAAATAAAAAAACTGGATTTTGTTAATAAAAGGAAAATATCTCTGAAACTGTCAAAGTTAGGTATAGGAAAATGGTAATAAAAATTAAATGGTTATTTAGTGGTTTGCTAGAGAGCACAAAAAATATAGGCTGTTCTATTTAAGTTAAGTGAGAAAAGTACAGATTTGCGTTTTGACTCGCCCTGTATACAAAGTATAATAATTATGAAACAATTGATATGGTAAACTTCACTTACAAAAAATAATCTTTGTCGTAAAATAGAGTAAATTGATTACATTAGAAAAGATACAGGGTCCTGAATTCATGAAGCCGTAACTTTTAAAATCCTCGGTATACTCCAATCAAACATCATATCAGGAGATTTGTAAAAATGAGCCGAGTTCAATAAAGTAAAAAACATGTGATGGCGTTTAAAGAAAAGGTATGTTTGGATAGGTTTGAAGTTATAAAGTACCCTGTATATTTATAAATAATTTTAGATTATGCACCTTATGCTTAACAATTGTGCTTTTATAATTTTTTCATATCTACTTTGCTACCTTTATCAAGACAAACTGACTGTTTGACAAGATGTCATATGTACAGGGTGTTAAATAATAAAATGGACTAATTTTAGTAATCTAATGTAAATTACTCAGAAAGTATTAAAAATAGGCATAGAAACCCTTAACAAATAAACTGTGTTTTTGTATGGTAAATTCAAAAATGTAATAAAATACAGGGTGTTCCATTTATAATAATAAAGAAATTGCACAAAAAAGATGATGAAAATTAAACCAATTGTCAGCAATACTCTGTATAACAATTTATTATTGTAATTATACCGATAGAAAACCTGAAAAGTATAGAATAAATAAGCAAAAAAATTACAACTTGAAATTGACTTGATAATCTGCAATTAATTATTTTCAATTATTATTTTCACACATTTTTTAAAAAGTAATTGAAAAATTTAATAAGATACTTTGCGTTCCATTTAAAAAAACATAACTGATGTTACTCAGGTTTGAAACACGCTGTATATGTGCGATTAATTTTAAATTGTAGCCGTTACTAATCTACATATGCCTGTAAAAGGACTTTTTACTATTTGTTACCGTTTGCCCAGGAGATTCCGTCCCGTTGAGCTTTACTCGCCCTGTACAGGAATAGGTTGATTAAACACTAATATAAATAAATACAAAAATAAATTAAACTGAAGTTAACATTAAAAGGTAATTTTAACGCGTATATCAATTAACTATTCAGTTCAACCCTTCGGAAATAGTGGTTTTATAATAGAAAAGAAGCAATCATCTTGCATTTGAAGTTCGGTTACGGGTGGTAGGTCTTGTGTAAGCGTTTTTAGGGGACGTTAAATGAACAGTTTGATGAATATTATATGTATATTATATATATATATATATATATATATATATATATATATATATATATATATATTCGGTTCAGATCTTCCTCCGCATGTTCCATCCATTTCCTCTTTCTCTTTCTCCCTCGCCTCTTGATCCCTGTGGCATCTAGATCCAATGTTAATTTGACATTTCTTTCTTCTTTTATCCTTGCTATATGACCTATCCATCTTAGCCTTTTTTTTTATTTCAGTTATTATGTTTTGTTTCTTGTACAATTCACTTAGTTCTTTATTAGTTCTTCTCCTCCCACAAAAATTTGCCTTAGCCCTGCTCTTTCCCGCACTAGCAGCTTCGTTTTGTCACTTTTCCACAGCACCCACACCTCTCTTCCATAAATAATTACAGACTTTATAATTGTCTCATACACTCTTAGCTTCAGTCCACGGGATGTGTTTTCATTTTTCAAAATCGTTTGATACATTCCTGTTGTTCTCACGCTGAGCATTATCATCCTTTCAATTTCATGTTCGTTCTCGCCATCGTTTACTATCTGCACACCTAAGTATTCTTAACTTGTTTTTTTGCTACTGTTAGTGTCATGTTTGTTAAGTTTATTAATTTTTGGTTGAATTTCATTTTCCACATGGTTTCTATTACTGATACTCTTTTAATTTGGTCATAAGGCTGCTTGAAATCGATGGATAACACATACAGCTTTATTGATTTTTCTAGGCATTTCTCTGTCGCTATTTTAAGTTGGAAGATATGGTCCATCGTCAATCTGCCAGGTCTGAATCCACTTTGGTAATCCCCCAAGATCTTTTCCGCTGTTTCCTTTAGTCTTTTGTTAAATGTGTGTGCAAAGATTTTATATGCTACATTCAGTAGTGATACTGGTCGGTAGTTATGCATGTTTTGATTGTGCCCATTTTTATGTAATGGGCATCTAATGTTCTCGTTTGATTGTTCCGCCATTTTCTCTACATTCCACATTCTTATCATTAGCTTATGTATTTTCTCAAGTAGGTTGAGTCCGCCATACTTTATTGCTTCTAGTGGGATTTCATCGCTCCCTGGCCTTTTCCCGTTTTTCATTTTTTTAATTATTTCTTGCACCTCTTCAACCGTTAGTGGCGGCTTCTTCGTGTTTTCCTTTTCCACTAGTATTTGCCTCACACCATTGTTTTTGGTACTTTGTGTACCTAAGAATTTCTAATCATTCTTGCATTATCACTTCTTCGCTGCCTATTATTTCTCCGTTTTTGTTTTTCATAAGGGTGGGTATTTGCTTGTATTCCTCTTTATTGCTCGTGATTCCTGCATAAAGTTTCCTAATTTCATTCTGGCTAAACTGTTCTTGCGACTTTTCTAGCTGTTTTCTTTTGCCTGCATAACTTTTTCACTTGTCTGTTTAAAATTGCTAGCTGCTCCTTACAGTTTTCGTTATTACTTTTTACGGCTCAGCTCCTCATTTCTTTTTGTTCTTTCATTTTTGCCTCACATTCACTGCCATACCAATCTTTTTTTTTCTACTCCGGACTTTCCTATTTTCTTGTCCAGTGCATCTCTAACTGTTGTTTTTATTTCTTCCCAGTTTATCTCTATTTATCTTCTTTTTGATTGCCTTGATTTTCTAGATAACTGCTATACTGTACTGCTTCCTTTTTCTTTTTATGATTGTGGACCTGAACAGGCTAAATTTGGCCTATCGTGCTAAAGCACTCAGGAACACTTAGGAGGATGGTTAGAGGGATAATGAATTGCCAATAGATGCCTATGAACAGCTACCTTAAATTTTCTCATATCATAAGTAAGAGGAAAGCAGGAACTAGGGAGATCATTCCAGAGTTTAGAAGCCGTGTAGCAAAATGTGGATTGCGCCCGTTTGGTACGACAAGTGGAGATTTGTACTGCATACTGATGATGTGAATGAGCGAACCGAGTGTTTCTCGCAAAGATAGCCCGAGATGGTATCAAAGAATATAATTCAGCAGCACAATAGCCGTTGTAATAACGATAATACAAAGAAAGGACTGAAACCATCCTTCTCTGCTCAAGGGAGTGTATGTGAGAAGTTAAGAACGGGTCATTTATAAGCCTAATCGCTCTCTTTTGAATACGATCAACGATATCGAGAGCGTATTGGGGAGCACTAACCCAGAGGTGAGAATTATATTCCAGATGAGGCCGAATTTGGGCCTTATACAGCAGAAGGAGTTGTCGAGAGGTAAAGTACTGCTTATATCTGTACAAAAAGGCTATTTTACGAGCAGCTGTTTTGATAACTGACAGAAGATGGTCAACCCATGAGAGATTTGAAGATACAGTCATACCCAACAGAGTAATAGAGTCTGAAAACTTAAGAACTGAGCCGTTCATACTTACAACAGGAAATGATCGATCTTTTTTGGTGGACACAAGGCAACACTGAGTTTTGTTGGTTTGTAATATTTATAATTCCACTTTCTTTTTTCCGGTATTCATTTAAGTTTTTCTTGCAATTTTCCTTTCACAAGGAAATGATTCGCTGCGATATCTGCACCTCTCTAACTTCTAACATCTACCAGTAATTATGCCTGACGATTTTCGATTAGTGTATGGTCGATTTGATTTCTGGTTTTCCCATCTGGTGCTACCCATGTCTCCTTGTGTATTCGTTTGTGTTACAGGAAGATAGCCTTCACTTGCATGTTTCTTGCTATAATGAAGTTTAATAACATTTTTCCATTTCCATTGCTTTCATCATACAAGCTATGTTTTTTTAATGCTGCCCTATAAATATCTTCATTCCCCAGTTTGTCGTTGAGATCACCTACCAATATTTTGGTGTCATGCTTCGGTATTTCTTCATAGATTTCATTTAGCGTATCATAAAAATTATCTTTGCTCTCCTCATCCTCCACCTCTATGGTTGCATGGGCATTTATTTTGCTTATATTTCTTATTTTTAAATAGCTAACTCTTTCGTTTCCTTTGAAATTGATTAGTTGGTTTTTGTGTTTATGTGCTATTAGGAATCCTGTACCCACCTTGTTTAGTGGTGTTCTCCTTTCAGGTTCATTTCTTGGATTTCCTGAATATCTATGTTATTTCTTTCTGTTTCCTTGCTTAATTGCTTACGTCTTCCTACCTTGTGTAAACCTCTGACGATGCATGATCCAAATGTTAGCAGCTGTACTCTGTTTACTGACTTTCGTTTTATCGTTTTACTCAATTGCTGTCCATTTTCACGCCTGATTTTGTCATCATTAGTCCGTCCTGTTTCCGTTTTCTTAGTTTTTTGGACCTTTAGCTCTTATTGAAGTCCCTTCTTCTACATCTGACGACTCATATTCTACTCCATCCACCTGTGATTTTCGATACCCTACTCAGGTTTTCTTCTTGGGCTATATTTCTGATTACTAGTTGTATTTTTCGCTCGTCCACAGTTAGGTCGCTCTCTATGTAGATACCCTCTGGCAAATTCTGTTTCCGTTTCAAAATTTCTAGTTTATGCTCGAATTTTGCACACTTCACTTTGCTTTGGTCTTTCCTACTTTGTATGCCTCCTCAACCGTAACCGTTATCCCTACTTTGTTGTTAATGAATTCAGTAACCTTTTGTTTTAGATTAATTTTTTTGGACCATCCCAAAATCTGCTCCTTTAATTATTATGTTGTTAGTTGAGTTGATCGACCTATTTCCACAGTTTTTGTTTATCGAGCGCGACGTTTCGGAACCGGGCCTGCTTCCGTGATCAGGCTTAGTCCTGAGAAGGACTGTTTTCGCACTTTAGTCGAATTCATACGTTATGATTTTTTCCCCAAGCACTTGACTACTCTCAGATTCGAACTTGGTACCTTTCACTTACTAGTCTGACAACTTTACCGCTGAGCCACTGAGTAATCCAATATGTATGTTTTAGAACATATATATATATATATATATATATATATATATATATATATATATATATATATATATATATAGGATTACTCAGCGGTAAAGGTGTCAGACTATTAAGTGAAAGGTACCAAGTTCCAATCTGAGAGTTGTCAAGTGCTTGGGAAAAAATCATAACATGAATTCGACTCAAGTTCGAAAACAGTCCTTAGGACTAAGCCTGATGACCGAAGCAGAGCCCGCTTCCGAAACGTCGCGCTCAAAACACAAGAACTGTGGAAATCTATTCAACTAATATGAAACCACACTTACCAAACACTTATATTACGGTGTTATGTTGTTCGTTTGTTTTTCTTTCCCCTGTCTCAGTATTTTGCTTTCTCGCTTGCCGATCCTTTTTTCCATATAATCTTTTTCTTTGTGCGATAACTTTGCTTTTTTTCCCATTCTGCATTTACCTTCACTAGTTCATCTTTCACCTGCGCGAGTTCTGACTTCATTTCCAATAGTTTCATATTAATTTCGCTTTTTAGCTCGTCCTTTACTTCATCAATTTTTTTTTAGTACTGGCTCCATTTCTTCTGGGCCTTCTTCAGCATTATTATTTTTTATTATTCCTGCCGACACGGTTGGTTTTTGTGGACTTCTTCTAATTTTTGCACTTATCGAAATCTACTGGGTCCTCCGTATCCCTTTTCGGCTTTGTGAATTCTTTTACGCTAACCACACTTATAGGACCTGTCTCTCCCTAACCCTGGTTGTTCTTTTTTACTCATATGAACCCTTTTTTTGGTTGATGTCTTGGGTTCAAGACGCATAATGTACAAGGTTTTTTTATCTTATCTTATTAGACGCGTTAAGGCATTTCTGACCATTTGAAACGATTTTTGAAAAAAAAGTTTGGCCCTTTAGATAAACATTTACGGATTTTTTTTTCATTTTTACACGTTTTGAACCATTTCTGACCATTTGAGACGATTTTCTACTCCGGATTTTCCTATTTTCTTGTCCTGTGCATCTCTAACTGTTGTTCTTATTTCTTCCCGGTTTATCTCTTATTTCCATGTCCTCTTCTGCTGTTCCTGGTTGTTCTTTTTTACTCATATGAACCCTTTTTGGTTCTTATTTTATTAGACGTGTTAAGGCATTTATGACCATTTGAAACGATTTTTGGAAAAAAAATTGTTTGGCCCTTTTGAAAATGTTTTTGCATTTTTACACGTTTTGAGACATTTCTGGCCATTTGAGATGATTTTTGGAAAAAAAATTTTTTTGGTTCCCAGGTCAAAAATATTCGGAATTTGTTTTGCATTTTTACACGTTTTGAGCCATTTATGACCATTTGAGATGATTTTTTTGGGAAAAAAACTTTCACACCTTAATTAAGAGCCTTTTTTGGCAGTTCAGCCCCTGGAAGGTAGGCAAATGAGCGCGCAGGGGCCAGGTGGATGTTGACGCTAGATAAGGCCCTTGTGACTTCCTTAAGGCGGAGCTAAGGCTAGGCCACGCCCATTCATTTTGCCTGATTTGCTGAACGTGTATTAAGGCGGGACTACATCCATACTTTCACCTGATTTGTTGTGCTAGTGCCCGCTCCTTCTGGCTTCTGATTGGTCGTTAGCCCCTCTACTTAGCAGCTGTGCTCTGATTGGAGGATCAATTCTCTGCATTTTGATTGGTTGTGGTGGGAAATTTGTATTCTATTAAGTGGGGGTCTAATGCAAGACAGGCGCAGGGTTTCGCAACTTGCTCTCGGGGCCCTTGAGGCCTCTTCACTGAAAAGTTGAATTTGTAAGACAGGTGTAGGGTTTCACAGCCTGCTCTCGGGGCTTCGCCCCTCGCCTCTTTGGCGAAAAATTTGCATTTGTCTCTGCACTTTTTGGTTATGGCTGGGAAATTTGAATTTGTATTCTAATAAGGGACCCTAATGCTAACTTGTAAGACAAGTATAAATCTGTTTGTAGTGGTAAATTTGAACTTGGATTCTAATAAAGGACGTAATACTAACTTATAAGGCAGGTATAGGGCTTCGCAACTTGCGTTCGGGGCTTCGCCTCCTGTCCCCTTGGCGGGAAATCTGAATTTGTATTTAAGTTTCTATATTCTGATTTTTTATTGTGAGAAATTTGAACTTGTATTCTACTAAGGGGCCCTAATTTTAACTCGTAAGACAGGTGTAGGTCTTTGGAACTTGCTCTCGGGTGTTAGCCCCTTGTCATGGCCCCCTTGCGCCAAAATTTGAATTTGTTTGTGGCGCCATCTACTTGTGTATAGACTAATGAATGTTTTCTGTAATAGAAGTGGCTCCACCTAGCGGTATAGTTTACAACTACATACAGATCACTGTAATGGTTATGGAGGGAAATAAGAGGCCCAAGCTCTAACTTGGGAGATAAGACGTCTACATCTGTTTTTTTTAAATTATGATCTAATTAAGTTTTGACAGCCATTTTGTCTGACGGGAAATTTGAAATCGCCACTTGCCAAAAGGCAGAAACTAATCAAATCAATCGATAGGCCAATAAAATCAGCCGAAACATATCAAATCAGATCAATCAAACTTGATGAAATCACACAAATCAATCTCAAACAAATCACTCTAGATCAAATCAATCAGATCGATCACAATCAATCACAGCAATTAACCAAATCAATCAAATCAAACAAGAAGCTGCGCTAACAATTTTTCATAACCTTCAGGTAACAATTCTCCCACTGTATATACCTAGCTCCTATGAGCGATGCTTACTTTGTAGATAAGGGTAACCAACACTCAGAGCTGGTACTCTCCCTAAACGGAGGGCACCGGCGTGGGAAAACAGTCGGGGTGGGTGGGTGGATGCGTGCGTGCGGGTGCGCTCGTGTGTGTGTGTGTGGGCGCGCGCGCGCGGGGGGAGATTGTGCGTAGGTGCGTGTGTGGTTAGTTGCGTACAATTTTGGCAATGTGGCGTACAGTCGAATTCGAACGAATTGCTGTCATTAGATTGTGATCCATGTACTGCCGCCATTGAAAATGCTGAAAACAATCAAACCATGCTTACGCCTTATTATTAAATTCAATTTTATGAATTCGAGCCGATCTATATCAGTTTGGATTCTGCTGGAACCTAATTTATTCATTATTCAGTATTATGCATTTGGAAAGATTGAAAAATGTCGCATCGTTACATTCGGAGCAATTTTATTAGGAAAACGGTCTAACTTATTTGATTACCTGATCAGTGAGTTTTATGTTTTTCTCAGAATTTTGAGTCACCATGGTTTTCCTTACTAAAATAAGTTTTCTATGCAAATATCAGAAATAGTCAAAAGTATATCTTTTGCCACACGCATGAGTACAGGGTTTTTATATATATATATATATATATATATATATAATATATATATATATATATATATATATATATATATATATATATATATATATATATATATATATAAAACTACCTCTAAAAAGAAATTCTAAAAAAGTGTATCCTATACAATTTACAATAGTTATATTATTCCATCTGCTTTGGTGGTCGAACGGTTAGAGCCCTGGCCGAGGTAGCAGTTTTTCTAAATTGAAAAAAAATCAAATCAAATGGAAAGTGATTTTATAGTCGTCGCGGATCCTCACAAATGAGAAATGGTAATTAAGGCGATTTTATTTTATGGAATTACAAAAAAAGGTCGTAGACAGAGCATTATTTATAAAAATGTCAAATGGGAAATGACAATCTTCAAAATATACCGCTTAGTAAAGAAATACCGTTTAAAAACGCAATTATCCAATAATCCGTAACTGAAGTATTGTAATACACTTATATGATGATGAATTGTAACCGTAACTATATCTGCACATCACTGAATATCGTCATTGATTATTATTAAATGATATTGTACACTTACACATTGGCGATTTATACCTAATAACACATTAAACCAATTAGTTACCCAACTGCATTTCATGAATCATTAAAGTTGTTATTATTTTAAAGTTGGGGGTTGTGGTTATTTTTTAAATTGGGGGTTGTAGTGTAGTCGGGCGTTGTGGTCGTTTCTAAAGTTGGGGTGGGCAATATGGTGTAGACCTGACATAGGAATTATGGTTGTTTTAGAGTCTTGGTGTAATTTTTTAAAATCAGCTAAAAATAATTAATAACAATAAAACCAAGTACCATGTTATAGAATCACTTATTAAAGTAGGTGTTATAGTGTTAACATGAAATATTTACTCACTTAATTTTATTTTTTTAGGCATTTAACTCCTAAAGATTTATACACATGTTCACTTGTGTGTAAAACTTGGGCACAGTATAGTATCGACCCAATTCTTTGGAAGAAGATGAATTTCACCCAAAAACGAATATCTTCCGAACATCTGAAGGGTATAGTCCGTAGACAGCCAGAGACGTTAATACTGGATTGGGCACATATCAACAAATATCAACTACCCTGGCTGATACAGCGTTTAACCGGATTACGTGAACTCTCTTTAGTTAGTGTGAATGTTAAATCAGTGATTTCACTTCGTACATGTTATTGTGCTCAGTTACAGACTTTGGATGTTAGCTTTGTTTCAGGTTTTAATGATTCAGCGTTACGTGAAATTTTAGGACCAAATAATGACTCACGACGAGGTCTAACGGATGAAAGAGTGAGGTTAAGGAATTTAAAAACTTTAAGAGTTGCGGGTACTGAAGTAACGGACATTGCAATGCGTTATGTTACACAATATTTACCTAATATTGCAAATTTGAATTTGAGTTGTTGTGCACGTATTACAGATGCAGGTATCGCACAACTTTGCACGAAACCTGCAAATACCGTTATGAATTTATTTAGTTTAGATCTTAGTAACACTAAGTTAGTGACTGAGTTAAGTTTAGAACATTTATCTAAATGTGAAAATCTAGTAAGACTTGATATGAGGCATTGCAGTCAAGTATCCACTCAAGCATTAATTAAGTTCGCTGCAAAAAGCGAACACAACTTACAAGTACGTGATATTAAGCTTGTCGACAAGCGGGTAGGTAAAGTTTATTAACTTTTTGTGATTTATACGTTTTTAGTATAAAGTTTCAGGATTAAGTAGAAATATTGTACAGTTTTTTTTTTTTTTTGTAACGATTTTAATCATTTAATGCAATATATATATTAAAAATGAAGTACCAAAGAAATTATTTTAAATGAAATTGTGATGTTAATTTTCGCACCGACATTATATTGGATTAGGTGTATATAAATCAAATTTTTTATTATTTTATCGAATGGTGATTGGAACGTTGCTTTGTGTGAATTTTGTCTAATGGTGTGTGCAATATCATTATTTTACTTAAATAAAGTAAACATTTCGTATGAAGTGTATTAGTGTATAGATTTTAACTAGAGAAGTACCTATATAGATTTGAAAGTATTATTATTAAGTGTTACATACATTTCAAGCTTTTTTACTGAAATAAATCGCATATTGACGGTGTTATTAATACTTCTTTACAGGTTTACAGTTTTTTATTTCTACCATTAATAAATATATAACTTTTTATTCAATTAATATATATATATATATATATATATATATATATATATATACAGGCTGTCCAAACGATTTGGGGGTGGAAGATTATGCCTATACTGTTGGATTTAATAAAAAATCTGAAACAGATTATTGAAGTCAACAATGAGGAGCATCTTGTCAAAATATTTTTGTATATACAGGGTGTCCCATTTTCGAGTACTACACTAAACCTGTTTTTTTTTAATGTAACACCCTATATATTTTTATATATTTGAATTCTCTGTTAAATGCTGAACAAAATGATGTAAGGTACTATGGGTCTACATTGCAATCTGAATGTAGAAGTTAAAACTAGACAGATTGAAAAACATCCCAAAATTTCACTCCGAAGTCTTTCAAGATGGCGAAATAGGAGCCTACTTAATTGAATAATTTTTTTACATAGAAATGTCAATAACTTAGGAACCGTTAGTTGTAGACCCTATATCATTTTATTTAACAGAGAATTCAAATATATAAAAATATATAGGGTGTTACATTAAAAAAAACAAGTTTAGTGTAGTACTCGAAAATGGGACACCCTGTATATACAAAAATATTTTGACAAGATGCTCCTCGTTGTTGACTTCAATAATCTGTTTCAGATTTTTTATTAAACCCAACAGTATAGGCATAATCTTCCACCCCCAAATCGTTGGGACACCCTGTATATATTTTGGTTTAACTACGTACATAACACCGAAATCTTAGATACAGCCAGATGCCGTGTACCAGTCGCCAGCCTTCTTTGTTGAATGCCATTTCTTCATCCATTCCCCTCGACGTCATGACCTTCCTCATTCCCTCGATCGATCTATGAACGTCATGGCCTCCCGGAGGTCTCCATGTAAATACACACTTTGGCTATCTCGTGTCGTTCATTCTAAGTAAATGCCCAAACCACTTCAATCCTCTCTTCTCCACCCTCTGTATTAGTTTCAATTGCTTCTGTTCTGTTTCGGATTTCCGCGTTAGTTATATGCTGCAATCTTGATTCCCAAGCACTGCGTGGTAAGTAATCCATTTCTACTGCTATTAATTTCCGTTTCTCTTCTTCTTTCATTACCAAATAGTTCACTTTCATAGCATAGTACCAACCCCATCATCATTTGTCCCAACCTTTTCTTGTTCTTGATTGTTATGTTCTTGTCCCACCATATAATATACCTTTTTGTATCTCCCTTTTAACTATCCCATTGTTCCTATCATTAATTAAGACATTAAATTGTGCTTCCAAATTTTCTACTGGGTGCTTTGTTTTTTCCAAACTCATCTTCATTCCACACTTCTTATATTCTGTATATAATCGTTTAAGTATAATTTCCATGTCATATGCATTTTATGTTAATATGGCTAGATCGTCTGCAAAATTTAAGGATGACAGATGATTATTATTGACTAGCATGCCCATTCCGTTGCATGTTGATTTCCAGTTTCTCAGTGTCGTTTTGATATATACCGTGTCCCATATAAAAATGTTTTTTGTATGGGGATCTCCAATCTTTCTATTTTTGAAATATTTAAAAAAACACTGAAATTTTCGTTTTTATTTTTTTCTGACTATTTGAAGAGCTATCAAAAAAACAAAAGCACATTTTCATGGCCACTTTTTCTACTGTCATCCAACTTTGATTCATCATTTCGTATCTTCGCAACCATCATCAACTTTATTTTTTAAATGCAAGAAAAAATTGTTTTTAACCTATTTTAATTCTCTCTTTGATTCTGAATTCAACAATATATCACACTTTATATTTTCGATGCGTTTCGAACGAGAAAATTCATTTTCAATATCAAATCGAGAACACACGGTTTTTAAGGATAAAGGTATTATTAGAAACATTAGGTAACTTGAAATTACTGCAAAAAATATGTTTTGTAAGCTTTAATAAAAAAAAACTATCAAATCAGTTACAATCAATTTTAAATTAACAGTCTTATACTCATAGGTATACAGGATATAAACATATTAAAAACGTTGCCAGAAGTAAAGCTTGGTTATATTGAAAAGAAATTAGTTTACTTTAAAACACTAATGGCACATTTTTCAAATCTAGAAAGTTTCGATATGCTGTGTTGTTTTATTGAAAGTCGCAAAAATACAGATGATGCAGAAAGGCCATATTTACTGAAATTTCCAGAACGTCTACAACCAAACAAAGCGATATTTAATAGACTGGTAAGGAATCTGAAAGAACATGGATCATTTAAAAAACCCGTGAACCATCGCAATAAGCATGTGAGTAGTAGTGCGGCACCACACCTTTCAGTTTTGTGACGTCATTTGACCTTGGGAATTTCCCAAAGACCACCCACGTGGGAGACCGTATTTTCCACCCCTATGGTTTCTTTTCGGACGCCTTTTTATCCCTAATTACGGCCTTTTTTACTCGCCCACGTGTAGAACGTGTTTTTTCACCCCTATTTTTGACGGCTTCTTTTCGGTCTTTTTCAACCCTTGATGGAATTTTCAACCCTCTTGGTTAAGAGCCTTTTTGACACAGCCATGCCTTTTTTGTACTTGCTCACGTGAGGGGCACATTTAGGACTTGGGGTTGGTTTGGCGTGGGGATTAGGGCAGGATGTTGGCTTCTTTTCAGGAGCCTTTTGCAACCCTTGGTCGGAGTTTAACCCTTAATTAAGATCTTTTGGTTGTATTAAGAGCCTTTTCGGCAGTTCAGCCTGGCGGTTAGGCAATTGTGCGTATACTTTTAATTCCTATCTACAGATTGTAACCTTACGAAATTTTGTTTATACATTGGGGTTGTATTCTAATAAGGGGCCCTAATGCTAACTTGTAAGACAGGTGTAGGCCTTCCCCCCATTGCTGTCTCCTTGGTGTATGTGAGCTCTAACCTAATCTTATAAGACAAGTGTATGCCCTCGCCCCCTGTCGCGGTCTTTTTGGTGCAATTGTATGTGGTTTCTAACGTAATCTTACAGTTGTACGCCTTCGCCCCGCCATAAAAAAAATTGTATTCTAATAAGGTGGCCCTAGCCTTGTAAGACAGCACTTGTATCAGGGTTGAGTTAAAATTGATTTTAGCGCCATCTAGTGGCGTATAGACTAATGAACATTTTCTATAATAGAAGTTGATCATGCACACCTCTCTTTCGGCTCTTTCACACACACACACACACAAACAAATCAATTAATTAATCAATCAATCTCAAACAAATCATGATCGATCAAATCAATCAGGCCAATCTCAATCAATCAACCGAAATCATGTCTTACAGTTTGCGGAAACCAGATTGCAGTTCAAAACTGAATACATTAATGTCTAAATTAAATATGACCCTAATGCAATGATGCTATATATATATATATATATATATATATATATAAATATAGACGTTAAATTAAATGAACATGTTTTTAAGAATATCAAACTGATATAATGGAAATAAAAGGCAAAAGGTTTTAATGGTTTTATTATTATACGCGAATTAACAATAACTACAAGTTTAAATCCACGAATACGTACCAACTATTTGTAGACCTGATTTTATGACATCATCCTATAAGCAATATCAAGTAAAAAACATATATATATATATATATATATATATATATATATATATATATATATTAAAAATAATACGTTTACCTTTAGAAGTGTTTTTTTCTTTCAATTGTTCTAATAATAACCATATGTTGAACTGAAATATTTTTATACAACGTATCCACATGTAGTCTCACTAAACACGTTTTATGAATGGTTGGACATAAACTGGCTATTGCATTCCGATCTTTAATTTAGAAAGTAATACACAAAACCTGATTACTGCTACTCATATTTAGCAATTATATTGTACTTATAAATTTACATTCAAAATACTTACAAATATTTTAAAAATTTTGCTAACGCGAAACTACTTTAAATAATTTGAATCTCGAGATTACATAAACTATTGTTATGGAATGCATTAATATCATGTTAAAATAACTTCATACAAATATTTAATAACACTAATAACAATACAAATAAAAATTAGTCGAAATAATAAAAATTTCAACCCGATGCTTTTTTATACGGATATATTCTCTTTTCTATGCAATCATGCTTTATCGATATACTCAATTATGCACACACACACACATGTATTTCACGTTATATGGTTTTTTGATCAGTTGAGATAAATAGCAATGTTAACTAAACGCTTTAAAATTTCTAATCTGAAATAAGAGTGACGTAATCTAATTTATTTGAAATTTCATAGAGCATCACCATCATCGAGATTTTGAGATACATTCATCTCATCGTCCTCACCTTGAACGATTATATTGTAACAACCTATAAAGCAGCTAATAACCCGGACAGTTTTTATCAGATATTATTATTATTACATGGACATGAGGTTATCCCTAAATTAACTGGTTTCAGCACGGCTCTGGAAATGCTGCACACTCTTCAAATCTTTCAGTCCGTTCTCAGATGTACCGTATTCATTTCCTTCAATTTTATCTGCATTCTGTTTCGAGACTGTAGTACGTTTTCTAATACATAAACAGAATCTTCAATATTGTGTTGCATGTAGCACCAAAACACGTTAGCTAGCTAGTTTCACCTCTATATTATTTTACATGCAACCTTGTCTACTTACAGTCGCTCTTCCACATATACGCACGGCACAATTGACAACACAGCTTTTCAAGCTGCCTATGCACTTTCAACGTCAGTGTCTTTTATTTGTTCGTTCCACACTGTATCATTCACATTCAACTCTACTCACAGCATCTGCGTATTTCATTTTAGCACCATTATCCACTAGTTTGACTACCCTGATTCTGGACGTTCGTACAACGTTTGCTTTCCTTCTCCAGACCCACTTTTGCCCCAAACACACTCGATACAACCAAAAAATGGTCCAAGTGGTATCAAGCCTACCATACTTTTAGATTCACTTCTTTGCCATGTATACATATGCACATTTTTATGTTTAAACCACGTATTAGATACAAACAGGCGTCATTCCACACAGATGTTCACCAGGCGTTCACCATTCTCATTAACTCTTTGGTCTCCGAACTTTCCTAAAACCCGTTCAGTATGTTCTCTCAGTACACCTACCCGTCCGTTCATATTCCCCACTACCATCACTCTTTCGTTTGGCTTACATACGTTTAACGCGTTCTCTACTTCATTCCAGAAGTTCTCACGCTCCAGATCTCTTTCTCCATTCAGCGGTGCGTAGCAAACAATAAGAAAAATTCTTCGAAACTCCACAGTCATTCTAACCCATATTACCCGGGGAGATACCAATTCGTACTGTTTAACACATCTTTTCGCTCTTTCACTTACGATCACCCCAACTCCTTTTGCGCCATGCACTTCAGTCTTAACTCCGGACCATAGTGCTAGACTGCCATCCTCCATCTCCACAGCATCCTTTCCTTTGCGCTTTGTCTCCGATACACAGAATATCATACCGCCTTTCGTACATTACATTCGCAATTTCAAATTCTTTAGCATATATACCTTTAACGTTCCACGTACCGACTCACCATTCATTCCTTGCACAGTCGTCAGCACCGGGGCCTGTCTTTTTCGACCTTGACCGCCCCTTGTAGCCAGGTCGATCCTAAGCAATTGTATTGTTATCTTGAGTAATACCATAGCGAGCAGACCGGTTACTGGCCAAGTCGTGCCCTGGACGATGTAGCATTCCCTACTAACGGTATCGCCCTACTATCGAACAGTTATTTGTGTACTGTCCCGACACGTAAGGAAGTAAGAAGAAATATAGAGTCAAGAATATAGAGTGCATACTTACTGTATGAATATCTAAATGTACATAGGTACTCATAATTTTTTTAATTTTTTCACTTACATACCCTTCAATCACATAACGTTTCAACCAGATTGCTCCTTACGCGATTCCTGGCTCTCGCGCCACTCACCGGACTTGCTGTTATTTATTTGCGACCAAATACTTCAATTATTTTTAATTTAGATTTCCGAGTTATAGTTATTTAATTTAATATTTTTTTATCAAATCTGTTTTATTATTGTCGCGAACCGTGACAACTTAAAGGTTTCCATGCTCCAAATTTCACTTTTATTCAGTTGAAGGGCAACAATAAATAACGGTAATGGCCCTGTTAGTCCTCCCGACTTTAATTGCCTACTTTTAGGATTAGCAACAACGGTAAAAGTTAGCTTAAATTTGAGATCATATTTACAAAACACTTTTGTCTTGAACTCAACGCAGTTTTTGAAAAACTTTTCTTGCAAGCGATCAATCATCTCAACTTTACTGGTCGTTTTAACTACTTGACGTTGCGAGAATCAGTTATTTGCATTTCCCAAGACATTCATCGCTCCGAATATATCATATTGTGGTAAAGGATGCAACCCAGATGTGAAGTTTTGGCTTCCTTTCCATAAGAAACAAATAACGCTTAGTAGTCCTCAAAACTGTATTTGATTAAAAACTATGCTTACACGTTTCGACTTTGTTAAGGTAAAGACATTTTCAAAGCTATGCCTGAAACATTCATTATGGAACACTTAATAAGGTTTATAAAAATTGTCAAACATTACAAACTAAACAAACTGAACCATGAATTAATACGTAAAACGTGTGCATTAAAATGTCTTTTTGACAAATAATTTATATTTTTCTAAACAGATTACTTTCATTAAAATTAAACGTTGACAACTGGGCGGTTTGAATGTTGCATTCTCGCATACTTCCCCTAAAAACTTTGGAATGTTAGGTGAGATGCCCTGTTAGATGTTGTATCTTGGTTTCACCTGGTGGGCTCTTAAATAAAATTATGTAATGCGCATTGAAAGAAACCTCTCTGTTATCGCGTCCATGATAGAATATGTTTTGCGTTAGAAAGAATGCACGTTCTACTAAGTACCTGCAACTATCGCCGAAAAGGGATGTGGGACTGACTTTCCATTTTAAGTGTGTAAACGATACTGCACTCCCTTAATACTCAATTCGGTTTAAATACAGACTAACAGAGACTAAAAATGTTTCTGTGAGAACATTTTTGGCGTTTACATAAGCAAACAAAAAAAACATTTCAGGAAGAACTTTGTTTAAAAAACACAAAAACGTTTAAAATACAAATTATATTATTAAAACTATTTATTCAAATACAAATAACAAAAATATTTTAGAAAGCAACTGTTTAAAAATTATGCACATGCGCATATGCACGCACACCCCTCCCCACATACACACACACACACACACACCTTTTTCACACTTCTGTGGCTTAATTTTTATTAATTTTCTCTCTCATGTACTTCCTCGTAGCCCTATCCTAAAATAGTAAGAATCAAACAAAGCAGAGAACAAGCTTGTTTTAAGTCAAAGTATAACCAGGTAGCTTGAATTTCTCCTTTTCAGGTTAACCCGTGAAAGTACTTTCAAACAAACCAGGGAAGGCAGTTTTAAAGGTCTTTAACCTTCCAAATTTTTGTTTGCGCAAAAAAAAATTTTCAATGTGAAATATTAATTATTAATTGTGCCAAATTTTTGGTGCGTTTAGAAAGAATTGTATATAGGCATACATATATAATAAAGTTGCCTTGACCTGTGATGAATTATTAATTGTTAATTATTTATGTTGGTCTGTGATAACCGTTTGGTCAAATCTATTTAATATAAGATTGCCAGAGTAATTGTCGTTTGTTTCTTATTGCTTCCTTTCTTCCCGTTTCAGGCTTTACGGGGCTCTCGCTCATAAAATCATGATTTTCTCTTATTAAAGCTTGTGGCGTTCAAACTTTGCTATTATTAGTTACGTGTACTACTACTTCTTCCTTTCGTCTCATTCATTTATATTTATGTTACGTGGTAGGTTAGACAGGGTTTGGGACTATTCGCCGTCGGGACAGTTGGCCGTCGGTCAAATTCGCCATCGGGGGATGTTTTAGACGAATTTATAAAATTAATTTGTTCTTAGGTATGCCAACACACAAAATTAATGCATAACGTAAAAAAATACTACAGATGTAAAACGATTTTAATAAGTAAAATAGGATATGTACATATTTACTATAAATTGACCTACATATTGTAATTATGTGCTAAGCCCCTCAGATATTCTAATATATTAGTACCATTGAAATTCCTAACTAATCTTAAAATGCGGTTATCGGCATTCCTGTACTTCCTCAACTTTGAGGGTGGTGGATTGCCAGCAACTAGCTGTTCATAATATGTATCCCGCCCCTTCTGCACCTTGCGCAGGGCGTCGATGAACTTCCAAATTGATGGTCGATTCATAAAAACACAATTTTAAGGAGACACTCAGAAAATCTATTTAAAGTAAGGGTGCCCATTATCATATGAGAAATATAATAGCACATCAAAAAGCAACGATTTGTACGGCGAATCGTCCCTACGGCGAATTTGACCGACGGCCAACTGTCCCGGCGGCGAATTGGTGACGCGAATTGTCCTAGACCCGGTTAGACACGTGACAAGGTAAAATAAGTTAGAATCAGTTAGTTATCGTCATTTCTTTTTTTTTAGTATAGCATTTTAACTGTATTGTGTGTAAGATTCTGTTAATTTAGTATTTTATATAGATTGTAGTACTATATTTCTGATACCTAACGTGTGTATACAAATTATTTGTTGAAAAATCAAATAAACTTTAGGAGATGGTGTGAGCAACCCCAAAATTCATATGATGTCTTATAGCAAAATAACCAAACTTCAATTCAATTGCTCCGCTTATTGTTATAAAATAAATTTAAAAAACCAAACAATGATGTTTGGTTAATATGTGAGTCTCTTTCAGGAATGAGTGAACATCCCTCAAAATTTACAGGACATTTTATTATCCTTAATACTAATTTCAACTCAATTGATTTACTCGTTTGGATATAGATTGAAAGAAAATAGGGTTGGTTTAAAATTGGAGTTTCTTTAAGAGGTGTTGCAGCACATGGAGTAGTGGGACTATTTTTGTTTAAAAACACTAATGCTGAGATTCACTTGTATGAAAGTGAAAAAAAAACTAAAGATAATAGTTGATATCAGAGCCACTTGGTGATTTGAGCACTTCCAAATTTGGTTTCATATTGCTATATAAGTTAAATTCACTTGGTCTAGTTGTACAAAATCAAACTTAAAAAATATACAAAATGAGGGCTGGAGTGTGTGGGTGCCACCAATGGGGATGATCATATTTTAATCAACACTGTAAAACGTTTAGCTCGATAAATAAACTCCATTTGAGTTATCACGTGTGTAGCCAAACATCCAAACATTTTTTAGGAATCAAAGCGTCCTAAAATGGGTGACCAAAATTTTTTTTTAAACCGATCGTAAAACCAAGTTTCATGTATGTGATACATTGATAGATATGATAAATTGAACTAAGAAGCTAAAAACTTAAGGAAGTTTACAGTTCCAAAGTGGCAATTATTAAAAGATCTAAAAAATGGTAAAATAAAGACTAACAGACGTACAGAATGTTAGGTATTCACTAGAGTCTAGAGTTATAAAATACATTAGGGATGTGGGAACAGAAATACTACCGATAATGAGAGAAAGAATGACTATGACCTTTACAAAGAAGTGCCAACTCAGGCTATTACCATTGTTCAAATGAATAAACAATGCTATTACCTACCAAAAATCTACACACTGTATGTAATTGACTATAAGTAACTAATAAAACAATATGCACAACTAATGTGTAAAATTACTAGCAGTTGATTAGCGCAGTACTCTAGCAAAGTACAGGTCGTAGGTTCAAATCCTTCTCGAGGTAAACTTTTTATATATGTATTTAATAAAATTAATAATTATTTTTAACCCTAGAATACTAACCATTCGTAAAATTTACGAACGCGATCTAGTAAATTATGATTTGGCAACTGTGTATTATTCGTACGACCTTGCCTTCATTAAACCGTTCGAAAACTAGTTTCCTCAGGCTGTGCCGGCAAACAGGTCTGTGCGTACTTGTGATATCGGCGTCGTTTCGTAATTTTTACGAATGATTGGTGTTTACGTTATTATTAATATGACCACGGTTTTCACTCGGTTTCGTAAATAAACTTCATTAGGCAGTCCGGCAAGCAGTTTTCGGAGCCTGTAGTATCAAACACGTTAGTGTTTTATTTGATTTCATCATAACTCAGTAAATTCACCGTAAGGTTAGTATTTATATTACAAGTGTTGTGAATATTCCTAACGTATTGTCCCTTAGGATAGCAGTATTTATTATAGAATGGCTAAACGACCACGTTGGGAACATATAAGGCCGTTGGCCCAGAAAGAGTTAGAAGCTGCAGGCCTAGCAGGATTTAGCAGATCCTCCGATGACGAAGATTCAGGTCAAGATGATGGTTCAGAAGATGAAGATAACTTAGAGGGTGACTTTAGCCTATCTGAATCAGAATATGAACCCAATGTGTCCGATCTAGAAAGCAGTGATTCTGATCAAAATGTTTGTCAACTACGAGCAAGTTACAAAAAAAGAGTACCATTAACTTTGATTCAAGGATTAAAAACACTAAAAAGAAATGCCGTGGACGAAACACCAGAGGAAACTGAAGATTTGGAAGCTGACGATAGCACTCTTCACTGTAGTTCATCTCAGTCTACTCATAGTGATAATCCACCTTCTATGTCAAATCAAGAAATTAAAGCTGAAATGGCAAATTCAATCAACAAAGACATTCAACGTATTCTCGAATGGGGAAGCAATAATCTAGTTAAATTTAATGCTAACAAAACTCAGTGTTGCCTTATGTCCGCCAAAAAAGATCGATCATTTCCTGTTGTAAGTATGAATGGCTCAGTTCTTAAGTTTTCAGACTCTATTACTCTGTTGCGTATGACTGTATCTTCAAATCTCTCATGGGTTGACCATCTTCTATCAGCTACCAAAACAGCTGCTCGTAAAATAGGCTTTTTGTACAGATCTAAGCAGTACTTTACCTCTCGACAACTCCTTCTGCTGTATAACGCCCAAATTCGGCCTCATCTGGAATATAATTCTCACCTTTGGGTTAGTGCTCCCCAATACGCTCTCGATATCGTTGATCGTATTCAAAAGAGAGCGATTAGGCTTATAAATGACCCGACCTTAACTTCTCACATACAGTCCCTTGAGCATAGAAGGATGATTTCAGTTCTTTCTTTGTATTATCGTTATTACAACGGCTATTGTGCTGGTGAATTACATTCTTTGATACCATCTCCGGCTATCTTTGCGAGAAACACTCGGTTCGCTCATTCACATCATCAGTATGCAGTACAAATCTCCACTTGTCGTACCAAACGGGCGCAATCCACATTTTTCTACACGGCTTCTAAACTCTGGAATGATCTCCCTAGTTCCTGTTTTCCTCTCACTTATGATATGAGAAAATTTAAGGTAGCTGTTCATAGGCATCTATTGTCAATTCATTATCCCTCTATCCATCCTCCTAAGTTTTCCTGAGTGCTTTAGCACGATAGGCCTTATTTAGCCTGTTCAGGTCCACAATCATAAAAAAAAATCAGAGAATGATCAGGGTGAGGTAGAAGCACCAGTGGAAACTCAAGATTTTCAAGCATTAGAGAATGATCAAAAAGAGGTAGAAGCACCAATGGAACCTGAATCTTTGGAAATGTTAGAAAATGAACAAAGTGACAGAGAAAACGATCATGACTGAAAATAAACAAAGCGGTGTCGGAGGGGATCTAATAAATAAAAATCTGAAAAAAAAAATTGCCACGATCTCTCAAGGGTAAAAACGGACACCGCTGGTGTACTACTGCTGCTTCTGGGTGTAAAAGGATAGTCAAACAGAATATAATATATGTAAGACAAGGTCCTTCCGGAGCCACACTTGAAGCTCAGACACCATTAGATGTTTTTCATTGTTTGCTTGGTTCATCTATCTTTGAAAAAAATTTGATTCACTACACCAACACAGAGATTACAGTTAAATCTCAAAATTACAAAGTTACCAAGTCCACAGTCTTCCATACTAATCAGGATGAACTGCATGCACTTATTGGGCTGCTAATATTTGCAGCTGCTCAAAAGGACAACCATGTGAGCACCAGAGAGATGTTTGATTATAAGAAGTCTGGTTCAATTTACAGAGCAACAATGAGCTGTGAGAGATTTGAATTTTTATTAGACAATCTGCGGTTTGACGATAAAGCTACGCGTGCCGAGAGAAAGCAAGTAGACCGGTTCGGGAGATTTGGAATAAGTTTATTTCAAATTGCAAACAATCCTATAAACCTGGTAGTTATGTAACGATTGACGAGCAGCTATTGGATTTAGAGGGCGCTGCCCATTCAGGATGTACATTCCTATTAAACCTTCAAAATATGGAATAAAAATTGTCATGTGCTGTGATGTAGGAACAAAATACATGTTTGATGCTGAGCCTTACCTTGGTAAAAATACAGAAACCAATGGACTGCCATTAGGCGAGTACTATGTAAAAAAATTGACTACTTGTATCCATGGAAGTTATAGAAATATAACTATGGATAACTGGTTTACTTCGGTAAAGCTGGCGGACGATCTCTTGAAACCACCATACAATCTAACAATGGTTGGTACTATGCGACACAACAAACGTGCCTCCTGAATTGATAAACCTGAAGAACAGGAAGGTGGGAACGTCAATTTTTTGTTACGACAAAGAAAAAACATTAGTTTCATTCAAAACTAAACCAAATAAGTGTTTTGCTTTTGTCCATGATGCATGAAGGATCAGCTATCTGTTTTATAATAAACCTAAGGGCTGGGTGGATGCGTTCGACCAGATGTGTGGACATAGAAGCTGTTCCAGAAAAACTCGAAGGTGACCTTTGTGCATGTTCTATGGGTTGTTAAATATGGCGTGTATAAATTCATGGATCATTTTTAACTACAATTTACAAAGAAGAGGACAAAAAATTATGTCAAGGAAAGATTTTAAGAATAAACTTCATGAGCAGCTTACAAGACCATGGCTAGAGCAGCGCTTGGCAATGCCAACTTTGCAACGGTCTCTCAAAGTTCTCATAAGTGAAATCATTGAAATTCCAGAATAGGAGGTTCAAAGGGAACCTACTGTACCACGACGCCCTACTTGTTCCATCTGCACATATAAAAAAATGAAGAATGACATCTAATTTTTGTAATCACTGTCAGCGTGCTTTCTGTGCGAAACATCATGCGCTCTGTTGTGTAACATGTGATGCTGAAAAATAGTTCCTTTTCTTTATTACTATTTTAAGTCCTTTATACTTCAATAAAATGCCCCCATGTAATGCAATAAAATTGTATTCACAATTTTTTATCACTATTTGATTAAGGGATCGTAAAAATTACGAATGGTCAGTATTTGCGGAAGTCCAAAATGAGATTTGTAATCTAGGGTTAATTACATATTTACCTTTGAACTTATTCGTTCATAACAAAAACTTATAATAATTTACTAGCTTATCATTTGATAACTTTGTTTAGGCAAACAATTTTTAATAAGTAATCAAAACATACAATTACTCATTTCATAATAGAAATGAGGACATTAATCATACGCAATTAATAATTCAAAGTATGCATTACATCACACATGATCGAAAACATTCTTATTTATTTACCAAACTATTTACAAAATCACATCAATAGCATTATTTAAAAAAATGGCACTTGTCAATAGCATTTTAAAAAAATGGCTATAGTCCTATCTTTAAGAAAAGACTTTCCTTAAGGCAGCCATTCTTCTTCCTTTTCTTCGTTTTGTATGCGTCCAAGTTTCTCCTCATTATTAAAATTGCCATAAACATTTCTTGGACCACCAGGTATATACTCGGCACCATCACGAATTTTACCTCCTGAACTTTCGTTATTATCCGAAAAATGTGTATAAACCTTTTTCGCACCCTGTACAGCATACTCTATTCCATCACCAAGTTTTTCACCAGCTTTTCGTACAACACCAGCAACCGCTTTTGTCGATATTGTCTCATCATTAATATTAATATTGAAACCGTTTTCTGGTTTAGGACAGTCTTTTTGTGAAATAATTGATAAATCGAATGGATTAATATTATTACTAATTAATCGTGATCTAATCTAAAGGAAACTTCTGTTTACACCAACTGAATTATAGTGCTTTAAAAACTTACCTTATCAATGTACATTGGATCAAGGGTACGACTTCTTGATAAAATTGTAACAGAATCACGATGGCCGATGCCTAAACCTTGGCAAGTGTATAAAGCAGCATAGGTATCGTAATCAGTCATAAATATTGTAAAATCGGCTTTACCAATTGGATCTAAAATGAAAATTTAAATAAATAAGATTTGGTAAATGGGAAGCTTACTTAAGGGAAATTTCACTTTCATTTTTGCAGGTACGGAAGTGTCTGGTACTGTTAAGTGTCCTTTGTATTTGTATTCATGTTTGACGAGACCCAGAAGGAAGTGTTGACTTACTTGTTCGAGATTGTATTCATAAGGCTCTGGTAGTTTTGTGAAGTTGTACGTAATGCATGTACTTGCTGTTGATGTTTTTTGAATGACATGCCAAATACCTAATATCTAAGGAGGTTGTTAATAACAAATTTAAGTATGATAGATACTAGGATTACCTTATGCATATTAAAATCTGGTAATGGAGCCATAATAGGACAGGAACCCAATCCATAAGAATGTCCATTTATTTGGGTTTGGATAATAGCAAGCACAAGCACCGATAAAATTGTCTTAAACATTTTGCGCACATAAATGTTTGTGTCAAACTGTGAATAATAATCTGCTTATGGTAATCTTATATATACAGGTTTAAATAGCCATAGGTCATCATATAAGGTTAAAGCAGTACAATGTATTTTTAATAGTAAATATACGTATTTAAGTGTAGGATTTGTTTGGATAATTGGATATTAAACTTAACGCTAATTGCGGAGTAGTCCATTACATTATTGACATTACACTCTTGTTTTGTGTGGAAAGATTAGAGTTGACTAACAAGACTAAGATTCATTCATTTCTTAGAAGCGTTAGTCATGAATAAATCTAATTAGCATAATTTAATTGAAGGAAGTAACGGATTGTTTATTTTTTCTTTATAGAATATTTCTGGTGATACGGTAAACTACATAATTTGGATTCATGGAAGAAATTTTGAAAGTTCCTGAAAAATAGTTTAATGGAATACTGATTTGGTTTTTTTAAGATTATCAATTTCGTGTAAGATTGGATACGTCATAGGTTTATAATATGGACGTTTTATTTTCATCATGACGCTGAAACTCCATGATGGTGAACTTTGATTAGAAATGATGAGAAAAAGAGTAGGCTGCTTACAAAGGACATCGGATGAGGATGGTGCCGATGTGTGACGTTATGTATTTTAGATTTGATAAACAAAACTACTGTAACCTAAGAGAAAAAAAAGTGCTCAAGCCGGGAATCGATCCCGCGTGGTGGCCAACTACACCACCGGCGCTCTAACAGATTGACATTGAAAGTGATGGTTAACCCATTTATAACATAGGGGAAAGTGGGGCATAGTGGAATTTAAATTTTATTTTTAGAATAACTGGCTGCATCTAGGTTTATATGTTGTAACTTGGCTCAATTTCACTAGTTTGCTACTTAGGAAGTATTCAGTTGTCTGTATTAGTGCACGTGTTTAGTTGATAAAGTGAAATAAATTCCTCAATTGCAAATTGTAATACCACAAAGTAAGAAATAAGCCACTTATTTTACTGCTTGTAATTGTAAACTGACTTTTTAACGTTTAGTAAATAATGCAACATATATTTGTAAACAGTGAGCGTACACAATCTTTAATATTAGTACAATAACTTTTCGTACATTGGATTTTATAATTACTGTAAACATGGGGCATAGTGGAAATCATTAGCTGGGGTAAAGTGGAAAATTTTCCACTTTGCCCTAGCGATTTTATTCATTGTGAATTTCTTTACAGTATGGTTCGTGACTATAAGAGGACATCTAAACAGCATTCTTGGACAGAACAATCGATGGCAAATGCCATAAATGACATTAGAAATGGAATATGTGGATATGAGAAAGCTGCTGAAAAATATAATGTCCCTGTTGGCACGTTTCACAGACGAGTTAAATCGGAAAAAACAACAGTTAATGCATAAAAAAAGTTCTTAGGTCATTATAGGCCCATTTTTAATATAAGCAAGAGCATGAATTAGCCAATGATATACTTTTAATTGAAAGTAAACTCTTTGGTTTGACTAGAAGAGATCTGAGAGCATTAGCATTTGAATATGTACAAAAAATAGAATTCCCAACAATTTTAATGCTGAAACAGGCCTAGCGGGCTCCGATTGGGTCTATGGATTTTTTAAAACGAAATCAAAATATTGCCCTACGTTTACCACCCGAAAACACCTCAGCAGCGAGAGCAGCAGCTTTCAATAAGCCCAATGTGTCAAAGTTTTTCAAATTACTTGGAGAATTGATGGACAAGCATAGGTTTACACCGAGTCGTATTTATAACTGCGATGAAACTGGCATATCTACAGTGCCTAGTAAGCCATCAAAAGTTTTTTCTCTAAAGGGAAAGAAACAAGTAGGGGTTCTTGCATCGGGTGAGAGAGGAGTTCTCGTGACTGCTGAAATCTGTTTCAACGCCTTGGGATCGTATATACCACCATTATTGATATGTCCTCGAGTACGAACAAATCCATTATTTGAAATAGGACTTCTACCGGAGAGCATTGTGGAGTATCACCCATCCGGATGTATGCAATCCAATATGGTTTAACCATTTTTTGAAATATGCCAAACCAAGTGTTGATGACCCTCCTAATTTTAGACGGACATGCAACCCACGCTAAAAATTTATCGTTAGTAGAAATGACAAGACAAAACAATGTTCACATACTTGTTTTGCCGCCGCACACTTCTCATTGATTGCAACCCCTCGACGTTTCATTTATGTTCTCTCTAAGCACATATTATGAACAGGAGGCAAAAAAAATGGCTAAGAAACCATCCTGGTCAAGTTATCACAGTCCATAATGTTGGTGAACTGTTTGGTGGAGCTTTTCAACGGGCTGCAACAGCACAAAATGCGATTAATGGATTTAAAAATACAGGCATATGGCCTTACAATCCTGAAATATTCCCTGAAGAGTTATATAAACCAGCAGAAACAACTGATCAGGATCAAAATAATACTATTTTGCCTGCAGAAAATCAGGAAATGGAACACAGAACACCTTCACCATTAACGTCTTCTACCAATTTGCCTGTTGGGATAATGATATCACACCTAAATCCAAAAAAAGTTGCCAGTAGAATTCTTTCCGCAAACAAGAAACTGGAAAACAGAAAACGTATCACCACAGCCTAGTTGTTCTTTTGTACAAGAGTCATCTGATAATATTTACTATTCTCCAAGCGACATAATGCCCATTCCGAAAGCTTGCCAAAAACAACGAAAACCACATAAACGTAGAAAAACTATGGTATTAACAGCTACTCCAAACCTAGACGAACTAAAGGCATCTATTAACTCTATTGGTAAAACAAAGGCCAAAACTGTAAAGCGAAAAATGGTTCCAAATGTTAAGAAAGAAAAAAACAAACGAAGAAAGCCTGAAAACATTCAATCAACATCTGAATCATCTTCTGAGGAACTTTGCGACGATTTTTCATCTTCTGATGAAATTTTCAACGATTCGTCAGGCAACGATGGGGCAAAGTGATTAATTCTGTGGAAAAATTATGTATTGAAAAAGTAACATGTCAACACGTTAAACAAAATGATTTTCTACTTGTGGAACTTGAAAATCCAAATGGTAAACAAAAGAAAAAATTTGTGGCAGAAGTTCAGTCTATGGACGAAGAAGGAGTTCAAGTTTCTTTTATGCGCCAATACAGCCAAAATTATAATATTTATGTAATTAAAAAGTACAGGTCGTAGGTTCAAATCCTACTCGAGGTAAACTTTTTATTTATGTATTTAATAAAATTAATAATAATTTTTTATTATTTACATTTGAACTTATTCCTTCGCAACAAAAACTTATAATAATATAATATTTATGTGTTTCCCGAAGTTCCTGATAACAGCGCCGTCTACATGAAGGAAATTGTTGGTCGCCTTACCAAGTATGAAAAGCTTAGGCATGGAAAAATAAGATTTTTGTAATGTATTTTTTTATTATATTGCTCGCTGATATTTTCCATTTTGCCCCATACCTGGGGTAAAGGAAAATTTTCAAAATTTTAAAGAAGTAATTACTCTTTTGGTGTTTCTAATTTTGCGTTTATTTACATTACTTATAATAAACAAATATACATTCTAGTGTAGCATTTGGTTTTGATTTCCATTAAACTGTTTTTTCAATTTTTTTATCAATTTTGTCTTAGGCCTTCCACTTTGCCCCACTTTCCCCTACCTATTTACATTATCTATGATGACGTCATACGTCGGCCCCCATCCTTAACCTTGTTCCTTTGTTTGCCGCCTTCTGAGAAAAAGATAATTTTACTAGCATCAAGATGTAAGACTTTCAACTTCAATAAAAAACAAATATGAGCGATGCCAACAGTTTTACGAGTGTCTGGCAACAGCAACATTTTTGGCTGTGATCGGATAAAAAAAACTAAAATCTATTGTAACCTAGGATCCAAGGTACTTACTCTACAAATCATTGAGAGGATCCTAGGTTACCGTAGATTTTAGTTTTCCTTTTTAAACAGATTGAGGTTGCGTCATTACGATTACAGCCAAAGTTTTACTGTGCGAGACATTCTTAAAGTTTTGGGTAATTTGAGAGCTTACAATGCTGAGATCGTGAAGAAGTCCGTTCACTTAGCGCCCCTTAAACTTAGAAATGAAAAATGATTTGTTGTGTCAGTTATGTCTCAATTGTGCTCAATAATGCTTTAGTACACCCCATTTGTGCCTTTTTGGTTTTGAAGATATATTTAAAATTCGCGGAAGGGTTAAAAGAACGCTTAACCTCTTCAAAGTTTGAACCGCTCATCGATGTAAAATTCTATAATAAAATTACATATTTTTATCTCTCTTTCTCTCAACTACATGTATTAGAGAAAGACGGCAATAAAAACATAAATCTACTGACCCATTCACATTAGCGCACTAAAACGTGTGTCGTGATTAAGAAGTAACATCTGTCACTCCTGCCATTTTTTGAAATTATTGTTTATACGTTTTTGTTTTACTTTTTATAAAAACAGTTTTTTTTCAAAATTATCTACAACTTGTACAGTGAATTATCGGTAATTTGGTAACATGTTTACATAATTTATATAAAATTTACAACATTTTAGATATGCTACGTAATAAGCAGCTTAAATCTCAAGCGCAGCTCGTAGATATGAACGTGCTTAATTATTTTGAACGGAAACGCGACAATCAAGGGGCACTCGTTCGATTTGAATCTGTTAAGCAGGTGTGTAAAATATGATCCTTGGAAGGACTACTTTTAGCGCACGTCTGAAGCATGTGGAGTTAGTATAAATACAGTTGGTGCTATAAAAAAAGATTCCAGAAGCCCAAAAAGAAAATAAACCTCTCCACGGTCACCAGCTAAGCGGAGAAAACGTTCGAAATCTAAGTCCTCCGAAGTTGATGACCATGTGAAAGATGCTGTAAAGAGAAAAATTTATGAAATGCATCCAAAATGTAAATACAAACTTTCAAGACATATCTAGTACTGTACCTGTTTTTGTAGGTATACATGTTACGCTGGCATCATTACAAAAAGAACTAAGCAATAGTCAAGTTTTCATTTCATTTAAAGTAGATGATGGTAGGAGAGGTTTACTGGAACAATCACATATTGCTGCCAATGGTGCACGATTCTTAAGAGAATATTACAATAATAAAGAAAAATTATACAATTCTGTATTCTTAGATGAAACTTTTCAGTCGGGGATCACACAAATGGTATAGGTCTAAGAAAAGAGCGAAGAAGCCAATGGGCGAAGGAAAAAGGTTTGTTGTAATTTAGTTATTACATTATAATTCCTAATAAAATAACTATGTTTTTTAGATTTACAGTTGTTCATGCAGGCAATGAAGATGAATTTATTTCCGATGCTTCACTTTTGTTTTCTACAAATTCACAAAATGCAGACTATCATGGAGATATGTGTACGGAGTTGTTTACAAAATGGTTTGAAAATAATTTAATTGCAAACTTAAAATAACCGTCTTTAATTGTAATGGACAAGGCTAGTTATCAATCCAAACTTCTAGAAAAATTCCAAATCTTCTAAGAAGGAATAAATGTGAAATTTTCTATTAAAGCACAACGTAACTTATGAACCTAGCATGTTCAAAAAAGAATTACTGCAGATAATGCGATAACAAAAGTGTACGAAATAGGTGAAATAGCACACAAGTGTGGACACAGTGTTACGTTTACCACCATATCACTGTCACTTTAATCCAATTTAATTGGTGTGGACAAACTGCAAAGAACACCACAACAAAAATATAGGAAGACGTAATTCCAAATTTAACGATAACCACGTAAAAGAAATATGGATGGAATCCTTGCAACGAATTGATGGGACATATTGGCAGAAATGCATTAAACATGCCGAAGTGTCTATGTTAGAGTGGTGGGAAGTTGAAAAACATTTTGAGATTGTGCAACCATTAATTATATCTGTTAATGATTCCACTTCTGAGAGCGACACAGATTAGTGAATATTTTTTTTTATTCCAAAGTAATATAAATATTCTACATAACATATTTAACTCTACAATAGGTGGACTGAATGCATGTACTGGTTTATGTAAATTGCTTTTCATTTAACTTGGAGCAATATGAAATCTATTTAAACTATGCGCTAAATTAAAATATTAAACATCTATAATTTCGTGGAACTTCGAACTAAATTACACTGTACACACTTTCTTCTACAAGAATGAAATAAGCACAAATGTATCGATATTTATGTTATCGTAAAGTATCTACAAGAAGTATGTCGATTACAAAGCTATAATTATGCTTCTAGAAGGGTTGTTATAGCCAGGTTTTTACCCTTCGCAGGGTACTGAACGATCTTTCCACGGTAGCAGTAGTGGATGGGAAAGCACTTAATATTAGCAGTGCATGCCTTGTTGCAGGGAAAAAAACATTAGCTTCCTCCAAAAGTGCAGCCACTTCAATGTTCTTTAATTTGTCTTCTGTTAAATTCTTTTTCTTCCACATATTGTACCACAAATCTAATTCTGCAGAGACATCACCCAACTTATAAAATTCCATGAAAGATTCTGCATCATTTTTGAAATCTTTTGAAGCCATTTTGAGCATGCTTGAAGGATGAAGATAAGTTAAAGCAAAAGCAGGTGTATTTTCGTTGGAGAATCTAGCATCCAAAGACGAAGTTAAAGAATCAAGATAGGGGATGATTATTGACCGCTTCCAGTATTCAACTGCAGACTCAGATGGTGGATTACTTCTGTGTACTTGCTTTTGAGTGACTCGTGGTACTGATAACTCAACCCCTACTTTCTGTGCGATATCAAGTGATTTTTTAAATAATTCATAAGAAACATTTTCGACATCTTGTCGATCTTCTTTGATTACATGTAGAATATCATCAATATGTTTCTTCACCACAACCATATCCATACTTTTACCTTGTAAAACGTTTACAACGGGTTCCAAGATTGCAGAGTATCTTGCAATTATGTTTAAACCTAAGATGAATATTGGTTTAGTAATTGCACAGTGCAATTGGTAGGCAGATTTTCTTGTGGCATAGTTTCCTACTACAGATAGATGTTCTAGTGCTTTAACAATGTCAGTGAAGCTTTCTGAAAATTTTTTTATGCTCTTATATTTTTCCGACCATCTGGTCTCACAGAGCCTTGAAAGATTTGGAACCGATTTCCTACGGGCTGGCGATTCACGAAAGAAGGTTATTGTGTCTTTAACCGTTGCAATTGTGTTTCTTATTTCTGGTAGCTTGCTAGTATCATTGACCACAAGATTTAGTCTGTGGCTGGAGCAATGGAAAAATAAAGATTTAGCGTACTTTTTTTTAAGAATGGCCTGTACACCATTATGCAGAGCAAACAGTGCCAAACCTACAGGATTATCTATATAAACGACATTTCAGAATGTCACCCCATACATTTGAGATATTGTTACAAAAATTGCACCAGGTAACGGAAACCTGAACACTACCTACTTCCAGGACATCCCGCTTACCATTGGATAAACAACTCATGGTATTAATATGGTATTTAGCAAATATGGAAAGTAGTAATCATCAGATAGTTTTTTTAATCCTAAAGATTTTAAGATCTGTTGCTGAACGTTCTGGAATCTACAGTATGGAACATTTTGCAATGAATGTGTAAAATAGTGTTAACGTTTAATGCTCGTTATAAAGTACTGTGGTGACCAGAAGAACAAAGAGCTACAGAAATTATAGCAGCATTTCATGCTATTAATGAATTTCCAGGTATGACTGTAATATCATGTCTAAATACTAATAAGTAAATTTTTTTTTTTTGAATTATAAGT
The DNA here is from genome assembly GCA_036346205.1 of Vesta saturnalis. Lineage (NCBI taxonomy): Eukaryota > Metazoa > Arthropoda > Insecta > Coleoptera > Lampyridae > Vesta > Vesta saturnalis. The sequence continues at coordinate 716,462 of JARFJB010002086.1, forward strand.
ATCATTGGTTGCATTGATGGAACCCATATCCACATTAGTAAACCTAAAAATCATGGCAATTCATACCTCATCAGGAAACACTATCTATCCATCTATCGTTTTACAAGTGGTGTGTGACCATCAAATGCTGTTTCTCAATGTACATGCAGGACAACTTGGCTCAATGCATGATGCATGAGAGTTTCATAAATCTGATTTATATACATCTATTAATAATGGAAGTATTCCATTTCCTGATGGTGATCTTGTATATAAATTATCAAAAAAATTAATAGTAGAATGTAAAGATACTGGAAATTTATCTCCACTTAAAAAATTTTTAATAAAAAATTGTCTCAGATTCGTGCTACTGTTGAAAACAGTCTTGGACTCCTTAAAGGACGTTTTCGAAGATTGAAATATGTTGAAACAGTGCAATTAGATCTCATTGTATTAATAACTGTGACAGCAGGTATATTGCACAACGTTTGTCTCTTAGGTGGAGATTATGCAAATGACATTGTGAATGTTGATAGGGACAATGAACAAGAAAATAATGGTCATAACGGAGTTCATGATCAAGATGGAGAGTCACAAAATAATAATGCAGAAGCTATAAGAAAACGAAACTATATTGCAAATCATTTATATAAAAAAAATCAGTGTAAAAAACTACACCTTATAGTTAATTTAAGTAAATAGCACTAGAAAATTTATTTATTTCGATTTTCCATGACCACAGTTATTTGTTCCTATCTTGTCGGTGCATTTTTTCTTTATGTCTTTGTTCTATGGCATTTAGTGATCATTTTCTTTTATTAGAGTGTTCAATAGATGTTGCTGGGCTAGATGGATGTGATTGTTGTTCTTCTGTAAATATGTAAATGAATATTTATAAAAATAATATATTCAGGTTTTGTTTACCACTATTTATAAGTCCTTCTCTGACGCTACATGTAGCAGCAGGAGTTATTTCAAGTTTGTTAAATAAAATTGCATCTAAAAGGTCAAAATATTCCCAGTATTTAGGGCTGTTATCTGTTTTTGCATTAGCATCCTTAATTTGCTTGCACATCTCTTCATCAAACCTTTCCATTTTGTATCGCACTTCTACGAGCTAATTTGAAACTTTGATTTTTCTGATAAAATACTAGCAATTCTTTGCCAAAAACTTTTTTTAATGTTGTTTTAAACTGTTCTTCGTGTTGTTTATATAAATCGATTAACATAAGTATGTTTTGTATACACCAAATTTTATCTGAACATTGGGAAGATGCAGTTTCAAGTGCTTCATAATTTTGCAAATTTACATTTGATTCTACAAAACCTACTGACACACTTTGGAGAGCAGAAAAGTCACCTATGACAATTTTAAATTCAAGCTTAAGTAACCAAGGACATAATATATTATGACTTTTGGTACCTACTTGTAAATGCATGTGATGTCATATGCTCTTCCACAACTGTTTCAATTTTATTGCTAAAATTGCACACACATTGCACACAAAAGTTCTTTTATCAATCTCTTATATTACAATTTACAGATTATTATCGCACAATTGATTTAGGTTATGTAATACTAAACAGTTGATTACTATGGGTGTGTTTTTAAAGTGCACCGATTGCTCAAACAATATTTTACTCGAGCAGTATAACTAAATGGACGAACAGTTGTTCAACCATCCGCATTTAAAAACGCTTTGTTTCTGTTTGGACATTTATCAACATAATCCCAAACTTGTGTTTGCATGTTGAATGCATTTTTTTAACTTTTGTGGTAGGTAGTGTGATTAAAGAATGGATTTAAATCTTATGAGTACGATAATATGTCAAGGACTATTATTGTTTGGTAATAATGGTAAATATTTATATGAACAACAACTTAGAATAACTTAACTAATTATGTATATTTTTATTAAAGAAACCTCAAGAAGATTTAAATTTTTTGTTACAAGTAATTGCTAATAGTAAAAAAAAAGAATGAATCATAATAGAATCGAAATGTATGAACAAGTAATTGGGCGTTACTTGCATGACAATTTTTTTGCCCGTTTTCGTATGTCCCGATCAAGTGTGAAAATTTTAATTAATTTTGTGGAAGCTATTCCAAAAGAAACATTGGAAGACAGAGAGTATCCCTCTCGATGCAGTGCCTGATATGTATTTGGGTATTGGCAAATCAAGAGAGTTACAGGTTTGTATGAGCAATAAACGGTTTAATAACTTCATTTTATTTTACTATTATGCATTATTTCTATTAGGTCAATAGCACGTAGGTTCAACGTATCTAAAAGCTCTTGTTTTCCATTGCTTAATAAGAACTTGTAAAATATTATGCGAGAAAGCCAATGTATTGATTATATGACCTACAGGACCAGCTGTAACTGAAACAACAGAAGACTTTAAGGTATGGACATAGGTACTTGTTATATAAAAATATTAACATATTCACTTTTTAATTAGAAAATAAATTCCTTTCCGAACGTTCTGGGAGTGATTGACGGATGCCATGTAACATTTCTCCACCTAAAAAAGATTCGGCCTCTTATGTAAACCGAAAAGCGTAAACGTCCATGATTTTACAAGGTGTTTTGTAATCACAAGTGTATATTTACGGATTGTTTTGTTGGCGTTCCAGGCTGTGTGCGTGATGCAAGAGTATTTCAACGTTCTAAAATATTTGAGATGTACAATAACAACTATTTTCCTAATGATACACATTTACTGGGCGATTCAGCATACCCATTAAATTTACAGTTGCTAACTTCATCTTGTGATAATGGACATTTGAGTAGTAAACAGACAAAATACAACATCTGCCATGCAGCTACTAGGTGTGGTATAGAACGTACATTTGGAATGCTCAAAGCACGATGTCGACGACTACATTATTTAGAACTACATAATGCTTATTACTTACCACATGTAATAATGGCAGCTTGTGTTCTACATAATTTTTGTATGATAAATAAGGAAGAGCTTCCACATACAATAATCAAGATAATGACACTGTAAGAATGGAATACATAATAGCAACACTATAAACAAACAAATTAATATTATGAATAATTTGTTATTATAGGAAGTTATTTGTTATTCGTTTTTATTTACAATACTGTTAACAAGTTTTTGTAATAAATCATTAAAACGTCTTTTTTCTGCCATTTCTTCTTCATGTTGTAATTGGCTTCGTCGTAGAGCCTGCTTGAGTAATTGCGAAGCAACATCTGTAGAAGTTTTTCTTTTTTTTAGCAGGTGTTTCAGGTGTACTGGAACAACTGCTATTGGAAGACTCCATATTAGAGGTTTGTGTATCAACCCCTAACTGATACACAACCATTGTGTATCGACACAGGTGGTTCAATTGCTGGATTCGTTTGCATCATCTCATCGATTGCATCAAAGTAGGGCCAATTCTTACGATTCCTGCCTATTGAATTATGATCTTTAATATTTTTGTATGTTCTCAGCAGACTTTTCCACTTTTTCTGAATTTGATCCCAACTGTACGAATATGAATGTTAATTCATAGTTGTGGCAATTCTACAATTTACATGAGTGCATTAATAATACATTCATATCATTTAAAATAATATAATTTACATTCTTTTGTCAAATATGCTTTTTCATGCTATTCTTTTTCCAAATCGGTCTTATATTTACAATATTCGTCAATCAATAATAAAACCGCGGCATTTTGTCAATCACTTTTACTTATTTCTTCTGTTTCAGTGGAACTTGCAATATTTTCTGCGGGAATATTGTCCGTTCTGGTTCTTACAGTCTCACCAGCTCGAACACCATCTGTACAAAAAATGCATCGTGTAAAGTGTCTATAAGAAGTATTTACCCTATTCTCGATAAACATTGTTGTTATCGTCCACGCTCAAAACTAAATCGCCACCAAAATAAGAATGAGTTGCAATTTCGTCCCAAATTAACTTATCAAATTTACAATAATAACACACATAATATGATATCTCATCCATCTTCACAGAAATGAAAATTTTTACACACAAACTTCAAACCGCAATTATTTAGGTTAGGAAGCGCGTTCTGTTCGGCTGCACTACCTCGCAAGTCGGTGCATGAAATTTGGTTCGGGTAAGTTGCTCGAACACTTTTAAAACGCTGGGCGATTTGCTCGAACTGCATTTTAAAACGGCAAATTTTATGTTCGAGTACTCGAACAATAGTTCGAGCACTTTAAAAACGCACCCTATATTAACACTGTGCAGGTTTGGTGCTGGTATTCTGAAAAATCGCTTCTAAAGCTCAGACTGAATAGATGACGGTTAGATACCTCGGAAATGTAATAAATGAATGCTTTAGCATTTGCTCGTTTTCGTCCGTCAACAATTACCGAACGATTGAGAGCAGTGCTGCCGCGACGTTTCATTCGTTTGTACTATTTCGAATACCAAAAATGTACTGTAACGTACTTTTATTTTTCTTTGTGGCAAGTAAAAGAAGATGTAAATATAGAATGTACTTTCGGTTAGTAAAGGCATGTCGTTAATCATCGGAAGGAGGAAGGGCTTTGAAAAACGTGACAATAACTTGTTATTAAATTTAATATATTACTTACATAGTTACGAAAATACAACACATGTAAAATTAAAAAATGTACTCCTAATATTCAAATATGTATAACATAACATAAAAATTGTTTTTCTAATAAAATGATAAGCAAATAAACAAAAATATATTAAACATGGTGTATAATATTGCACTATTCATTAATTTAGTATAAAACGGCGAATATTGAATTATCAATTAAATTGAACATTGTGAGTTATCCGCTTAAACTTTTAATAAGATCACTGGAAGGTTGCCATTCATAACAAGAAGTATTCTTTAACATTTCTTTGGTCAGCAATAAATTGTTGCAAGTATTTGTACTTAAACAATTTCTATTTTTCCTTTTGATTAAATTTAAGGAAGGAAATATGCGTTCTGCTGCAGAACTTCCATGTCGTAAACAAGATATATTTTCCCAAAATTTTTGAAGATTCGGAAAGACTAATTCATCTAGAGCGTTTTTTGCACAATTCAACTCAGCAATCAAGTCCTCAAAACTTAACTGTTTGTTAAATTTATCATTTTGAGTACTTAACAATAATCTCCACTCAGAATTAATATTTTCAACCATATTCGGAAATTTTTGAACTAAAGGTATAACTGAAGTAGCTCTATTTTCATTATCGAAAAAAATATTTAGTGGATCTAACCAAGTTAACTGATTAAACAATTCATCATCAAAAAGAAATCGTGATCTTATTTGTAAACCTAATTCGATATAAAAATTCAATGTGTTCAAATGAAAATCATGTAATTCTGCAGAGTTAAAACTAGTTTCACTCTAAATAAGCATTTCAACATTGGCACCTAAATAGATTTTATCTAGAGGCAAAAAATTTGAGGGATTATTAGGGTTTATTATATGTAAAGAGAATAGATAAACAACTAGCAGATTGTTACACTCAAACAAAAATTGGAAATTTCAAGTTCGAAGAGGTGGACAAGTTTAAATACCTGGGAATCACTCTAACTAATAGTGGGAATAAGGGGATTGAAATTAATGAGAAGATAGCAGCAACTAACAGGGCTTTTTATGCCAATAAGAGAATGCTACAGAGTAAGCTACTGAGAGAAAAATGCTAAAATGAAAATATATAAAACAATTATCAGACCGGTAATGTTGTACGCTGCGGAGGTAATGACAATGACAAAAAAACAAGAAGAGGACTTGAGAATAATGGAGAGGAAAATATTAAGATCTATATTAGGACCAGTAAAGGAGGGAAACAACGAGTACAGGCTGCGGATGAACCATGAATTGAATGAAGAAATAGGCGAAGATATAGTCAGGAAAATTAAGCAACAGAGGGCCAAATGGTTAGGGCACGTCTGGAGATCCGGACCCAGATCAATAACGTACACCATACTGGGCTGGAAGCCAGAAGGTGTAAGAAGGAGGGGGCGACCAAGATCCACTTGGTGGCAAGAAGTTAAAGAAGACCTCAGAGATATTGGGATTTAAGGAACAAAATGGGAACTGATCTATCCCAAATTCAAGATCTAGAAAGCTCACTTAAGAGCGGCATATCCCCTGGGGTGTCCAGCCACTATATATATATATATATATATATATATATATATATATATATATATTATATGTAAAGCAGTTTTATCAATATGTTCAACTTTCATATAGTTGCTTAAAATCTGTCTACAAGATTGAGATATTTTCGGCATTAATTGATTGCTCCGACAAAATCTAAATTCATTGTGTTGACTATTTTAGGGATATATGATAAAAATAATAAATACAATTTATTTATTATTTAGAATTTCAATGGTCGTGGATAGTGGATCTTCTAATACTGAATGTGTAAAATATAGAACTAAGGCGTCATACTGTTCAATAATCCTGTTTACTACTTGTTGTAAAGAGAGCCATCTAGTTTTTGAGAGTCTAAGAATTTTGTGAGGTTTCAATTCACAGAAATTTTGAAATTCTTTTAGGGTATTTAGTCTTTTAGAGCTATGAGAAAAGTGAGAATAAATGTCTCTTACTAAATCTTCAGCAATTTTCGCTAATTTCTTGCAAGCATATGAAGAACATAAATGAATTGAATGCGTTGTGCATCTTACAACAACTATTTGGGGATGTTGTTCCTTTAAAATTCTTTGAACTCCATTTAGTTGGCCCATCATAGTCGAACAATTATCTGCAGCAAACGCAGCTACATGATCTAAATTAACTCCCTCAGAAACTAAACAATCTTTTAAAGCATCATGAATATCAACTGCAGTACTACTCGCTTCTAATTCTACTAATCCTAAAAACGAATCGCATACTTTCTTCCTTTCATGTGAATAATACCGAATTAATACAGCCAAACATTTGTTGTTTCATCTATGATTATAGAGAAAAAAGTTTTGTTAATACTACAAACAATTTTTTTTTTTGCAACAAATAGCCCTATTGTTTCATTTATGATTTTTGTAATTTTTGTTCTACTTGCTTGAATACTACGGGCAACATCCGAATCTACACATATTGACTTTATTAAATGTGGTAAGTTTTCCATTAATTTAAAAGATAAATCGTGTTCAGCTATAAATGCAGCTAATTTTAATTTAGAAATTTTAACTTCCACATCACTCCTTAAATTACCTTTTTTAATAATTGTATCTATTGGGACTATATTTTGTTTCTGAAGCACATTTTGTTTGTGAGAATTATTTTCTTCATTACGTTTCAAATGGGTTCGATTGCCTTTAATATCTTTGTCGCATACCTTACAAAAAGCGAGGGATTTGTTAAATTTGGATTATTCACACCATTTAAATTCTGCCTCCCATTTCTGAGTATATTGTTGTATGTGCGTGCGTGTACTTTTTCCTTTTCAGAGAAATCGCTGAATGCTGTTGTTCACTCGATGAAGACAGTTCCCCTTTATCTTCACTGATACTAACAGTAACAGAATCAGATGTAGACCCTATTCCCGCTGTTCCATTAGTGGACGGCTTTGAACTATCATCTGTTCTAAGTTTCTTCACAAACCTACGCAAAGTAAATTAAAATGTATTAGGGTAAAGGTGGGTAATTGCGGACGCCTAAGGTTGAACGACCCTCAATCATTAATTATTAACGCAAAGATGGGTTTAAATAAAAGACAAAGATTCAATCAACTCAATTTTAATGAGAAATTAACAAAGAAAATGAACATTAAAAAATGAGATTCAGAACAATAAAATGTATGTGTCTTGTATTATCCGCTCTTGGCGGGTAATTGCGGCAGGTGGTCGCAGTTTACCTCTTTCATAGTTCACATACAGAAATCACATGTGAACTGCTTCCTCGTGGAGTCTGTACAAAGTTTATGAGCCCAACGATCGCATAAGTTACACTTTAGCCACAGTTCATTGTTTTTCCCAAACTCTCCACATTCCAAGCAAATATCTTCATTAACTTCATCCTGAATATCATCATCAGTAAACAAGTTTTCCTGTTCATAATTTTCTTCCGCATAATTTATTGTATTTGTTTCTCTGCTAGACTTTGGTCGTTAAATTTTTTTTCACATCCTTAATCTTTCGTTTTTTGTCATATTTTCTCTCATTTCTTCGCTTTTGTTTATCTTCTAATACATCTTTCTGGGGCGTGGATGTAAAAATTACTGAATGCTTTTTTCTTGAATTCTTTCTTTTTTTTGTATTCACGTTCGAGGGTCCAGGCACGGGTAGGAACTCATCAAAAGAAATCGTTGATATTGCTTCCTCTCTGCCCTCATCTTTTCCATCATGGCTGTGTTATTCATTTTGTATTTCCTTTTCATATACTATATTTTCAGGAGTTTTTTCTAATTGGTTTTGGATACCATTTTTTGGAGTTGTTTCGTTTTCCTTCTCGATCTGGTTAACATTTTCGTCTACAGTCTCATTTGCATTATTGACTGCTAGACAGTCGGCGGGTAAAAAGTCCTCATCTGTAAATGCATGTTCATTTTGAGGATAAAGTCCAGTTGTCTTAAACCCTTTAATAGCCTTTTCTGGATTCCCCACTCTCATAAACGCATTGTTAAATAGTTCTGCAAGTTGATATGCTGTTATGCATTCACCTGGATGATTTTTTAAGTATTTGTCACATTCTGCGCAGTATGCTACTTTTAAGGGGTGAAAAAAGCAACATCCAGTGGTTGAATCTTATCGGTTCCATGTGGAGGAAGAGTAAGTACAACAATACCATTCTGCTTACAAAAATTGTATGCCTCTAATGTGCAGTGAGTTGCATGGTTGTCCATACCTAGCAAAACCGGATCATCTATATTGCACTTGGTGAAATTTTTTAAATGTTGGAGCCACTTTATAAACAACTCCTCGTTAATCCATCCATTTTCTGAACACCGGTACAAAGCTGATGGAGGACCATTTCGTTTCAGTTCATTAGTCACCCTTTTTCGTTTATAAATAAACATGGGTGGTAAATAAGTTCCAACGGCACTAAATGAACAGAAAACTGTGGTTGTAGTGCTCTTCTCACCACTAGTGACAAATCCCATTCCTCTTTGCCCTTTTTCAGCTAAAATCTTTCCCGAGCGCTGTACCGTGGTAATGCCCGTTTCATCCTTGTATATTCTTTCTGGAGGGAACTGGTATTTTTCCATTATGGTAGTGAGCTTAGACCAAAGTACAGCCATTTCTTTACGATTAAAAGCAGTTACTCTCTGCAAGCTTCTACCTTCTGGCTTCCTAAGGCTCAATTTATTTGTTTTCATAAATCCCTGAGCCCAATCTTTGCCAGCTTCTTTCTTATTCTCTGAAAATGGAGTTGAAATATTCTTCTTTTTGGCATAATCATAGGCACATTTTTTAACTTCACGCAAAGTTATCCCATAGTATAATTTTGCCAATTTTTTAATGTGATCCGCTTCTTCTTCTGAAAAAACTGCTTTACGTCCCAAAGAAGGAGGAAGCGGACGATGGCCATGGAATCTATCAAATAATGTACTTCTGGGAATGGAAAACCTTTTAGCCACACTTCTTATTGAAGCACCTTCACGAATTTCTTTTAAAGCTTTTTCCAAATTTTCCGCGGTATAGGATATCGTGCCAGAAATTCGTTTGTATTTTCCCATCTGAAAGAAAAGTACACAAAATGAATTTTAAATCAATCACAAAATTGTGCAACTTTTTATCTTAGTAGGTATTGCGTGTGTAATTAGATAATATAAAATAAAAAATTGACGTCCGCAATTATCCTGCTGTCCGCCATTACCCGGAAGCAGGTGGCCGCAATTAGCCGAAATGCATGATCAAAAATAAGAATCTAATACACTACTTTACCTCATTGTAGTTGGCTTTTTTATATCATTTTCTCATAAAAAATGCATGAATACTCTATGCCTAACTATTTAAAACATGAAAAAACTATTGTGAAAATCGGTACTTACCTTCAAAAACGTTCAATTTATAGATCAGTTGGTTACAAAATGAAATTTTCCGCGACAAATCGTTATATCACTACGTTCTTCACGAAAGTTCCGTGGGCGACTGCCTAAACCGGCCGCGTGGGTGTGACGTAGCATGTATTGCGCATAGAGAAATAATAAGGACAACAGAGAGTGTCCGGTATTACCCATGGGACCGCAATTACCCGACTTTACCCTAAATGCACAAAGAGTGTTTAGTTTGATAGTTTTTGACATTTTTAGTTCAAACGATTAGTAATAAATATTTGTCTTTTACAAACAAAAGAAAATGATAATAAAAATTATAAAACATGTAACTTACTTGTCCATTTTATATTTACTGCAGTCACTATTAACTTTTTTATAGGATTAGTGCTACCACGGTAGAATTGAAACGACAAAACGAATTAGAATATTGATAACAAAATTAACATACAACTGATCGCGCAGTAAGAAGTGCAATCATATGTACGGTGTTAGAGAAACCGGGCAACTATGCAGAAAAGGTCTGCCGCCCTCTCAAAGCACTCAGTTGCACGTGGTACATGAAAATGTTACGTTATTAGTTTTGCTTCTAATTTTGTGTCGTTCTAAAATAAGGAAGGTAAGGGGTAATTTTAGAACAAACTAAGATTCGTAAGTACATATCTTTTCGTCAATTCTTGGGTGATATTTGTCCACATTTGGTTTTTAATTTGAATTTTAATTGTTTAAAAGTTATGATTAGAAAACCAAATCAAGGTTGGTAGGGGGTAATATCGCGCAAAGATGCGCGGTATTGCCCCTTACTTGTTTCAATGGGAACTTTTTGTTCTAATATTTTTCCTGGGTTTTCGTAAAAACATAAAAATTGAATGGTATAAATGACTAAAGATGATGATTTGTTAATTATATTTCTTTTATTCTGACCAAATCCCAGGAAAAATATTTTAAAGAAGAAAAGAAAGAGAAATTAACATTTATTGTCAACATTTACTTCTCACTTCAGATAGTTAGAAACTACAAACGAAAGACCCAACTACAACTCTGGTCAACTGGCCAGCTTAATAACGCTATAGCTGCAATTAATACAGGTGCAAAAATAGGTGCAGCCGCTAGAAATTTTAATATTCCGGAGTCAACACTACGTGATCATTTAAAGCCAAGAGGTATTGAAAATCGAGATCCGGCTGTAATTGACTGCATGGGAAGGAAACCAGTCTTTACTAAACAACAAGAAGTAGAGTTAGCAGATCATGTGGTAAAATTGGGAAATTTGTTTTATGGAGTTGCGCCGTGGGAGTTGAGACGAATAGCGTTCGATTTTGCAGAAGCTAATCACTTGAAACACAAATTCAACATAGACAAGAAACTAGCTGGCAAAGAATGGCTAAGAGGATTACTGAAGTGGAATCCCCAACTAAGTCTTCGCCAGCCAGAAGGCACTAGCATAAACCGTATATCATCCTTTAATGCAGAGGCTGTTGGAATTTTTTTTTTAAATCTTGAAGCCGTTTTGAACAAGTTTAAATTTACAGGCGACAAGATTTTTAATGCGGACGAGTCCGGTATAACTACCGTTCAGAAAAAGTCGGGAAAAGTTTATGCCAAAAGAGGACAAAAACAAGTGGATGTTGCAACTTCAGCCGAGCGTGGACAGACAATCACCATCTTATGTGCTGTTAGTGCATCTGGTTTCTACATCCCCCAACAATGATCATTTATCCTAGGAAACGATTATCCCCACAGTTAGAGAGAGATGGTCCAATAGGATGTATATATGCATGTTCAGACAATGGGTGGTCAAACGATTTGTTGTTTTTGAAATGGCTTAAGCATTTCCAGATCTATGTAAAGTCTGAGGCCGCTCCAGTTTTGCTGGTATTCGATAACCATTCCAGTCATATATCATTAGATATTTATAATTTTTGCAAAGAAAATTATATTGTGCTTCTCACAATACCACCTCATACGTCAAACCACCTTCAGCCTTTAGATTTAGTTTTTTTTTGGTCCACTTAAAAAAGCTCTCTTTGCCGTTTATGATTCTCATATGATTTCGACGGCACATGAGAAGATCACGGTGTATGATCTGGCTCGCTTGTTCAATCAAGCATATATAAAGGTAGCAACTATGGTCAGAGGAATATCAGGATTCAGAACTACCGGAATATTTCCTTTCAACAGCACTAAGTTTACAGAAGAAGACTATGCACCAGCTGAACAGATTAGAGAACTTGTTTTAGATACTGACCAAGAAGAAAATGAATAGAGCTTAAACATTCCATCTCCTCAAGTATCGTCAACAAGCATAGCCATTTCTGAACTAACACCAACGACATCAAGGGCTACTGTGGAACAAACACCATCAACATCCACAGCTGAACCTGGATCTTTACCTTCATGTTCAGGTATCGTTAAAGTATCAGATGTAGCTCCTGTTCCAAAAAAGTAATTAAAAAGTCTACCAAAAAAACGACAGTAAGGAAACGACAATTAGAAATTTGAACTGCTACACCAGTGAAGGCTGTTCTCCTGGGAAAACAAACTAAGCGAGATGCGAAAACTGAACGGCAAGCTAAGAGAGAACATAATGGTGATATGAAAGGAAAAAAATGCAAACGAAAAGTTAATGTTTCTAACAAAACACAACAGAATATTAGAGCTCCGAGAAGAAAAAGCCGTATTGAGGAACATACGTCGGAAGATGATTCTGAATCATCTGTAGAAATGAATCTGTCAGAAGGTAGCGACTCAGATCTCAGTGAAATAGCACAATGCCATGCTCCTCCTGTAACCAATGAAGTATGCATCGTATGCGACGAATTTGGAAAAAACAAGGAACTTTGGTATCGCTGTGTTGGATGTGCGGCATGGGCTCATGAAGCTTGTAGTGGTTGGGAGACCGGTGTGAAGTTAGCCCAACTTTCGAAATTTTCACTTTTTTCAATTGCAATCGTTTGTTGGTCGTTTGTTGGTGTTTGTTGGCTATTTTTGAACGTTTGTCGGTTTTTTATATGTATAATAATCACGATTATAATTTAGGTGTGAAGTTAGCCCCCCAACTTTCGAAATTTTTACTTTTTTCAATTGCAATCGTTTGTTGGTCGTTTGTCGGTGTTTGTTGGCTATTTTTGAACGTCTGTCGGTTTTTTATATTTATAATAATCACGATTATAATTTAGGTGTGAAGTTAGCCCCCCAACTTTCGAAATTTTCACTTTTTTCAATTGCAATCGTTTGTTGGTCGTTTGTCGGTGTTTGTTGGCTATTTTTGAACGTTTGTCGGTTTTTTATATTTATAATACTCACGATTATAATTTAAACGTGAAGTGGTAGGTGTTATTTTATGTCTATGTAGACGAACTTATGCGGAACAAGAATAAGTATCAAATCGGTGTAGTGTGTATGGGTGATGTGCAATATAACAATATTCTTATAGAGATTTTCGAGGCGAAAATGAAAATACTCTATATAAGTCAGAACAAGTTTAGGGAAAGAAAAGAAATTAAAACCTACGCTGACTGAAACTAGTAATTCGTTGAAGTATCCACGCCGCAATAAAATCGCAAAAGAAATGAACCATAATTACAAAAATATTACAATACAATAAGTATTTGCAGGTTAAATAACCACTGCTACAAAGGATGTAACTATAAGTGGGGTGGGTAGCGTCTGAGTGGTTCTACAAACCAAGCACTAATAAATGAGGAAAATATTATCAGTCATCCTGACACACCGCATCCTGCTAGAAGTCATGAATGGATTGCTATCCTTGGATTCTATGGTATATCAGCATAGGTTTTAATTTCCTTCTTTCCCTAACCTTGTTCTGGCTTATATAGAATATTTTCATTTTCGCCTCGAAAATCTCTATAAGAACATTGCTATATTGCACATCACCCATACACTCTACACCGAATTGATACTTCTTTTGTTCCGCATAAGTTCGTCTAAATATACATAAATAACACCTACCGCTTTACGTTTAAATTCAAAATAGCCAACAAACATCGGAAAACGACCAACAAACGATTGCAATTGAAAAAGTGAATATTTCGAATGTTGGAGGTTAATACCACGCTACAAAGGATGTAACTATAAGTGTGGGTAGCGTCTGAGTGGTTCTACAAACCAGCACTAATAAAATGAGGAAAATATTATCAGTCATCCTGACAAACCGCATCCTGCTAGAAGTCATGAATGGATTGCTATCCTTGGATTCTATGGTATATCAGCATAGGTTTTAATTTCCTTCTTTCCCTAACCTTGTTCTGGGCTTATACTAGAATATATTTCATTTCTCAAAATCTCTATAAGAACCATTCATAACGTTGCAATCACCCATAGCTCTAACAATTAACTTCTTCTTCCGACATAACGACCAACAAACGATTGCAATTGAAAAATGAAAATTTCGAAAGTTGGGCTAACTTCACCCTAAATTATAATCGTGATTATATAAAATAAAAACCGACAAACGTTCAAAATAGCCAACAAACACCGACAAACGACCAACAAACGATTGCAATTGAAAAAGTGAAAATTTCGAAATGTTGGGGCTAACTTCACACCTAAATTATAATCGTGATTATATAAAATAAAAACCGACAAACGTTCAAAATAGCCAACAAACACCGACAAACGACCAACAAACGATTGCAATTGAAAAAGTAAAATTTCGAAAGTTGGGGGCTAACTTCACACCTAAATTATAATCGTGATTATTATAAATATAAAAAACCGACAAACGTTCAGAAATAGCCAATAAACACCGACAAACGACCAACAAACGATGGCAATTGAAAAAAGTGAAAATTTCGAAAGTTGGGGGGCTAACTTCACACCTAAATTATAATCGTGATTACTATAAACATAAAAAACCGACAAACGTTCAAAAATAGCCAACAAACACCGACAAACGACCAACAAACGATTGCAATTGAAAAAAGTGAAAATTTCGAAAGTTGGGGGGCTAACTTCACACCTAAATTATAATCGTGATTACTATAAACATAAAAAACCGACAAACGTTCAAAAATAGCCAACAAACACCGACAAACGACCAACAAACGATTGCAATTGAAAAAAGTAAAAATTTCGAAAGTTGGGGGGCTAACTTCACACCTAAATTATAATCGTGATTATTATAAATATAAAAAACCGACAAACGTTCAAAAATAGCCAACAAACACCGACAAACGACCAACAATTGAAAAAAGTGAAAATTTCGAAAGTTGGGGGGCTAACTTCACACCGGTGGTTGGGAGTCAGCTGAAGGTTTTCAATGCGATATTAAGAAATATTAAGAAAGTAGAAGTATCAAAATGACGCTTATTTTAAATGTTTCAAGAAAAAAGTGTTTTATTGCTAATGTTTAAACTTTTGTTTTTTTAGTTGAGTTATTACAAGTTTCATTGATTATTTTTGATTTTTCTTACTTCACAAGCTCAAATAACATGAACGATATTGCCCCACTAGCTAAGCGATATTACCCACCGGGTCGGGCAATACCACGAAAAGCACGTGTTGCGTAGTTTAGAAAAATTTAAGTGATACATTTTCTTTTTTAAATACTTTTTTATAACATCTAAAACCAAATATATTTGTGAAGAATTTACGTTTGTCAACTGTTTTTGCGTAAAATGTAAATTTCTCGAATGTTTCCGCTTAGGTGCGCGATATTACCCCGCCTTCCCCTAAATACGGAAGAATTCGGGGTGTTTTTATGTAGATGACATAAATTCAATAGATGTACTTGGCGGGTAAACATTAAAAATAATATTGCACTTATTGAATATCTTTAACACCCTATATCTTTTTTCGAAAAATTATCATACGTGTAAATATTCTTAGAATAACCCAAGGAATCGCCCCTTGAATTTATGCGTGTTCATAAGTATCTCTCTGTATACACAAATTGTTCAATAAACACGTAAGCTTATAATATCAAATATCTCATTCTCATGGGACATTTGAGCAAAATGCAAACCAAGCAATTACAAATCTTTAAATTTGTTCTCATGAATATGATACGGTTAAAAGGTCAACTTAGTTTAGTGTGGGATTTTACGTAATGCTGATTCGTAATTTTAAGAATTATGGATAGTTATTTTGTTTATTACATCCTGAATTTTAAAATCTTAAGTTTCAAGCTGCCTAAAATGTTTTGTAAAAGTAGTATTTTAAGGAAATTTTACGAAATGTACTAGAAAATATATTGTTTATAGATAAATGTACTTTTGTACTTTTCAAGTAAAAATGTACTGTAAATAGTACAATTGTACTATATCGGCAGCGCTGATTGAGAGCACTCAGGTTAATCTGATTGGATTACCAAACCCAACTTTGGATGTTCTGTGATCTATGATCAAAGCGATAATTTGTTTTTGTTATTGCTGTTACAATTTATGTGTATGTGTTTCACAAGCGACTTATTATGAACCGCCAAAAAAATACGAATTGCATTGATTATGGCAAAATATATACACAAGTACAAGGATTATACGGACATCAGAGGTAAAAGCATGGAATGAATACAAGATAAAGCTATTCCAGTTTGTAGTTTGAAATTTGAAACACTACTCATTGTTTATTTGAAAGAACATAATCCATATTCAGAGCGAAGAAAAGCCAACAAAAGAATCAGATGTGCCGTATCATCTTGCGAAGAAATTTTTTCTAACACTAAGTCATCGTGGGCATTTAGTACAAGATCATTCCTACATGTTGGAGAAAAAGAACTTACATTTTGAAAATAAAGAGAGTAAGTAGGTGTACAAAATTATTATGTGGGTATCATTGCCATCACATGAGTAGCTTATTTTCAATGTATTTTTCCAGAATTTCACGAATGGAAGATTCAGATGGAAGAAGAGCAGAAAGTGACATTCGTTCAAGATACATCGTTGAAAATATAAACAGTTTATTTTGAGTGTCACCGATCATTTTTCCCAAGGCAAAGACGCACTCCTAAACGACATCCAAAAAATATTGGATCTAATAAGTTAGGTTGTGCATGCCCTGCAATAACCCATATTGGACCTGAATGTGAAATCGGACGACCTCATTTATCGAAAAATGATAAAAATCGCAATGCAGGTAAACATAAATTATGTCATATTAACACCACATTAGGACAGTAGCTTCATCCAGTAAGATATATGCCTGAGTTGATGAGCACTGAATGAAATTGGTTACCATGCATTTTCTGCTTGAGATGCTACTTAATTTACAATCCTTGATCAGTCACTTTTTCTATCACAATGAACCAATCAATATCTTGGACTTTACATACAAATAACAATTACAAGGTGCAGTTTTTATATATCAAGGAACTCCAGTCAAGATAAACTATGTATGATTTTGTCTGTACAAAATATCTCAAACTGTATTGCTTAATGTTTTTCTCAATTGAATACATAAAATGAATAAATTAAGTATAATTAGAATATGACTTGGTGTTCCGAGAATTGTGTAAATGATATTTATTTGTATCTTGAACTTTATTGATTCATTACTCTCAAAGAATTGTCTCAAAGAATTCTCCCAAAGAATGACTAGTTTAACACCGGTGTGAAGTTAGCCCCCCAACTTTCGAAATTTTCACTTTTTTCAATTGCAATCGTTTGTTGGTCGTTTGTCGGTGTTTGTTGGCTATTTTTGAACGTTTGTCGGTTTTTTATATTTATAATAATCACGATTATAATTTAGGTGTGAAGTTAGCCCCCCCTCAACTTTGAAATTTTCACTTTTTTCAATTGCACGGTTTTTTTTATATTTATAATAATCACGTTTATAATTTAAACGTGAAGTGGTAGGTGTTATTTTATGTCTATGTAGACGAACTTATGCGGAACAAGAATAAGTATCAAATCGATGTTGTGTGTATGGGTGATGTGCAATATAACAATATTCTTATAGAGATTTTCGAGGCGAAAATGAAAATACTCTACATAAGTCAGAACAAGTTTAGGGAAAGAAAAGAAATTAAAACTTACGTTGACTGAAACTAGTAATTCGTTGAAGTATCTACGCCGCAATAAACTCGCAAAAGAAATGAACCATAATTACAAAAATAATACAAAATACAATAAGTATTTGCAGGTTAAATAACCACTGCTACAAAGGATGTAACTATAATGGTGGGTAGCGTCTGAGTGGTTTTACAAACCAAGCACTAATAAATGAGGAAAATATTATCAGTCATCCTGACACACCGCATCCTGCTAGAAGTCATGAATGGATTGCTATCCTTGGATTCTATGGTATGTCAGCATAGGTTTTAATTTCCTTCTTTCCTAACCTTGTTCTGGCTTATATAGAATATTTTCATTTCGCCTCGAAAATCTCTATAAGAACATTGCTATATTGCACATCACCCATACACTCTACACCAAATTGATACTTCTTCTTGTTCCGCATAAGTTCGTCTAAATATACATAAAATAACACCTACCACTTTACGTTTAAATTCAAAAATAGCCAACAAACACCGGCAAACGAACAACAAACGATTGCAATTGAAAAAAGTGAATATTTCGAATGTTGGGGTGCTTAACTTCACGCCTAAGTTATAATCGTAATTATTGTAAATATAAAAAACCGACAAACGTTCAAAAATGGCCAACAAACACCGACAAACGACCAACAAATGATTGCAATTGAAAAAAGTGAAACTTTTGCAAGTTGGGGGGCTAACTTCACACCTAAATTATAATCGTGATTATTATAAATATAAAAAACCGACAAACGTTCAGAAATAGCCAACAAACACCGACAAACGACCAACAAACGATTGGAATTGAAAAAAGTGAAAATTTCGAAAGTTGGGGGGCTAACTTCACATCTAAATTATAATCGTGGTTATTATAAATATAAAAAAAACCGATAAACGTTCAAAAATAGCCAACAAACACCGACAAACGACCAACAAACGATTGCAATTGAAAAAAGTGAACATTTCGAAAGTTGGGGGGCTAACTTCACACCTAAATTATAATCGTGATTATTATAAATATAAAAAACCGACAAACGTTCAAAAATAGCCAACAAACAACGACAAACGACCAACAAACGATTGCAATTGAAAAAAGTGAACATTTCGAAAGTTGGGGGGCTAACTTCACACCTAAATTATAATCGTGATTATTATAAATATAAAAAACCGACAAACGTTCAAAAATAGCCAACAAACACCGACAAACGACCAACAAACGATTGCAATTGAAAAAAGTGAAAATTTCGGAAGTTGGGGGGCTAACTTCACACCTAAATTATAATCGTGATTATTATAAATATAAAAAACCGACAAACGTTCAAAAATAGCCAACAAACACCGACAAACGACCAACAAACGATTGCAATTGAAAAAAGTGAAAATTTCGAAAGTTGGGGGGCTAACTTCACACCGGTTAGTTTAACCAGACACATGTGGAAATCACCATGATTTTCAATGTAAAATTATATTGGCAAGCATCTGTACAGGCTGTCCCAAATTCGAGGGCAAGCATGGGGATCTCGCTTATTATAAGAGATAGAATATAGGTTTAAATTCGGCACTTTTGCTAAATTCGATGCCGAATAATAATCTGAAGAGAAATTTGAGCTAACTCGAATGGATTTGGTTTTATGCTCAAAAAACTAAACATTTCGATTTTCGTTTTTCGCGTTTGGCCACCTTATTATTAGGAATTTTCAAAATTCGATTAAACATTATTAAGACAACTTTTTACGCACAATACTAATACGGTATTAAAAATATTATGCGACGTTTTGTTTATTCTGAACCATTATCAGGTTTATTTTTTCTTATCGGGGTTAAGACATATTTTTATGGCGTTGGAGGGAGAATGTTATGCTGATTTTAGCAATATATAACACTTCATGGTTTGATCGACTGCGAACTAAAATACTCTTAAATTAAAAACTAAACATTAAATTATCACGATACCCATGAATCAAACAAAACTCAGGAGTTGGCTTTTGTCATGTCATTTTCTAATTGTAAAAAGGGTAATAACTGCAAGATCCTTCGTGTTAGTGCTTTAAAATTTGCAAGTTTCTTTAGAATGTTTTCAAATTCAGAAAAACGAGACATGATAAGGATATTTTATAGCTCCAATAGACATAGTGTCAGAGCAGAACAAAGATATTTAGAGGAATATCCGGAGAGGCAGCAACCAAACCAGAGATATTTTTTAAAATTAGACCAAAATTTGCGAGAATTTGGATGTTTTCAGAAACCTCGAAATGCATATGGTAGCAGACAAGACAGAGATGCCGAAGAAGAAATATTACATCAGGTACTATTTGTTAGTATTATACTAATTATAAGAATTTTCACTCACTTCACTGCTAATTTCAGCAGACATTTTTTTTTGGAGAGTTATGACTTTATGTTATCCATCTTAGGTTCAAGAAAATCCTTCAACATCTACCAGAGAAATAGAGCAAACTATTGAAGTGCCAAAAACGACAGTTTGGCGAGTGTTAAAGCAACACCGTTATAAACCATTTAAGTTACACGTTAGTCAAACTCTTCGGCCTGGGGACGATATGAGACGGTTGGATTTTTGTAACCAACTTAATACCAAAATGCTGGAAAATCGCAACTTTCTCAATCAAATGATTTGGACGGATGAGTGCAATTTTTCCACTAATAGAATGTTTAATCGTAATAACGAGCACTACTGGTCCGTTGAAAATCCACGAATTAACAGGCAAATGCGAGGACAAGGCCACCGGTCCTTTAATGTGTGGGTTGGAATCTGGAAGGATAGGCTCCTTGAGCCAATTATTTACGAAGGTATCCTAACGTCTCAACGCTACCTCGCATTTCTAACAAACGAAATATCAGACCTTTTGGATGATGTTCCGCTAAACGAAAGATGGACTCTCTGGTGGCAAATGGACGGAGCTCCTCCTCATAATGCTGCGATTATAAGTGAATATCTTAACGGCGAATTTCCTGATAAATGGATGGGAAATAGGGGACCACTTAGGTGGCCAGCAAGAAGTCCAGATTTAACCCCTTTAGATTACTTCCTCTGGGGCTATTTAAAAAATATGATTTATAAGACGCCACCGCAAAATATAGAACTCCAGAATAGGGTTGTTAATGAACTTCGTCAATTTCCCAGGCGAACCATTCAAAGAAGCGTAAACAATTGTAGAAGAAGAATTCGTTACTGTATTCAAGAAGGAGGAAACTTGTTCGAACATTCATTATAATAATTTTTGTTTGTTTGTCTGTGTAATTATTTTGTTGTTACCTATCGATAAATTTGCGTTGTGGCTATTATGACCGTGTTACATAGACCTACTTGTTTGAGTTGTTTGTTAATGTTTTTTTTTAAATTGTTTAACTGTTTTTATATTTTTTTGGATGTTCTAACGAGTTTAACAAATTAAATAAGTAGAAATACTGTAATTATTCCTTGCTGGATCCAAGAAGGCGGAATATTGTTCTTCGTATCTTTCTCATTATTTTAGTTCGCAGTCGATCAAACCATAAAGTGTTATATATTGCTAAAATCAGCATAACATTCTCCATCCAACGACATAAAAATATATCTTAACCCCCATAAGAAAAAATAAACCTGATGATGGTTCAGAATAAACGAAACGTCACATAATATTTTTAATACCGTATTAGTATTCTGCGTAAAAAGGTGCCTTAATAATGTTTAATCGAATTTTGAAAATTCCTAATAATAAGGTGGCCAAACGCGTGAAAATCGAAATTTTTAGTTTTTTGAGCATAAAACCAAATCCAGTCGAGTTAGCTCAAATTTCTTTTCAGATTATTACTCGGCATCGAATTTAGCAAAAGTACCGAATTTAAACCTATATCCTATCTCTTATAATAAGCGAGATCCCCATGCTTGCGCTCGAATTTGGGACAGTCTGTACATATCTTGTAAGGTATTTGTGAACCGAAAAAATTTCTTGGACACACGAACAAGTCTCCTTCTTGATTGACGAGTACGAAAAGCATCCGTATCTCTACAATTGTAAGTCGAAAGACTAGAAAAATCGACATGCAACAAACGCCGCTTTAACAGAAGTGTTTAACGTTTTCAAACTATTTAAAGCAGACGTTTCAATTAACGACATAAAAAATAAATGAAATGGGTTAAGGACTAATTTTATGACTGAACATAAAAAGGTGATCTTGTCAATGAAAATCGGCAGTGGAGAGGATGATTTAAGTAATAATAATCTTAAAGTGTTGTTGGCATTACAAAACGTTAATTTACTAGGTATATTCGCCGATGTTGTGGTATTACAAGAAATTGCAATTTTTATTAAGCAATGGTACTGAACCAAGAATTTCAAACAATAGCTTGACTCAGTGTACCGAAGAAAATGAAGATTTACAATTGGAATCACAAGTGGTAAATATATTTACTTAGTTATAAAAAACATTATTAGCAACATTTAGTATTTACAGAATACGGATGCAACATTCTTGGTACGCGACCTTGGAGATTGTGCAGTTTTGATAGATGAAAGTGGAAATGAAATTCACCTAGATAGCCCATCTACATCCACCTATAGTTTTGGTAGCAGGACGGGGAGTTACACCTCAGAGAAGCCAGCCAAAAAGTACAATTGCCGATACATTCACTAACTGGATCTAATGAACCTTCTAAAGATAAATGTGATCAGTTGAAAAGTAAGTCTGAGATGCTGTTAGGTTTATTTTCCAGAACCAGCATCAGTAGGTAATAATAGCTTCAATAAAATAAACAAACTGTTAGATTCTGCCATTTCAGAAGCAAACAAAGGACATGTAAATTTTAGTCATAAAGTATCTGGGATCAATGTAAAAAAGAAAATTGAACCACAAACTAGGTTTTACAACAAACAGAAACGGAAGCATGACTGCATACATCCCAACCCTTCTGAAATGGATGAAAATGTTATTTCGTGAATCATTTTTACAACCCCATACATCAGATGTATTAACTATTCATGGTGATTTCGATTAGGTATTCATATATTTAAATTCAGTATCAATGACTTAAATAACTGTGAAGCTATGCAGTCTGACTTGCACACACTTCAACTTTCGTGCTTGCGAAACAGATTTAATTTCAACACTGATAAGTGTAAAGTTATGTATTTCACTAAGAAGGTAGATAACATCAATTATGTTTACTGTGTTAATTCTTTTGTGCTTACTTATGTATTTTTTGTGATATTCTCTAGAGGAATTCACGAATGACTGAAGTTTGGTGCTGCACGATATGACCAATATGAATATCAATTCATGTTTAATTTGTTTTTCTTTTGCTTTCGGGAAATCTCTCAGGGTTTTTCGTCACGTGTTTATGTATGTTGGTGAATGGTAAGAAGTATGCTTGATGTATGTGTGTGTGTGTGTTTGTGTATTTATGTGTTAGAAGTAAGTAGTCTTAAGATTTTACATGTAAAATTTCTTTTACGTTTTTGTTGTAATTTTAAAACAGCAACATTTTAAATCAGTCTAACTTGTATTTGATGTGAATGTTTATCATTTAAGGTAGTATTAGTTATTTATTAAAAATTATTATTAATTTTATTAAATACATAAATAAATAACTTATAATAGTTATTTATTAGTTTGAAATTTGACGTGTTCTGCACCCTTTTCGGGTAATTAATTGAACAAGTACCTTCAGCAAGATTGCATTTTGATTAAGTTCAACCTACTAAGTTTACATGTAAGAAGGATGTTACTCTCCAAAAGTTTTTGATACAAATTAGTACATTGATTTCCTACAGCTGCTCTCTGAACTCAACTTTCTTTTTTGAAGGCTTAGTCCCAGACAAGGCAACTTTTTACACATCGTAGGCTAGGACTAATGTTTTTTGAAAGCCCTGTCTATGTATTATACAATTTTAATTGTATTGGTGGCTCATGTCACTTATGAGTATTGGTGATATTGTTAAGTCAGCTATTTGGAGTTATCTGTGAGGAGTTTTAAATTAGGGTAAGGTGGGGTAACTGCAGCTATAAATTTGCAAAATTGAAATTAAAAGTAATGTTATTCCTTTTTAAACCACTTTAAACAGGTGAATTTTTTTATAAAGATAGCTTACAACTTCAACTATGCTCATGTAATGAACAACAACAGTTTTATATGCTGGTTTATATTTTGGATATTTTTTTATATATTTTTTGGTAGGTAGCTGCACTTACCTCATATTTGGGGCAAGTGCAACATCAGCTTCTACACGCCACATCTATCACATTAATTCAGTTGGGGTAAGTGCATTAGATGCTCCTAATATTACCTCTTTCTGGTTTGTAATTATAGTTAAAAGCAATTTGTGGTTTTGAAGTTATAACATTTTGAAAATTGCGCACAAAGATAGGAAAAACTAAAGGGGAAACATGACACTAAATTTAACTGGAAAGTAATTTTTATTAGGTATAATATAAATAAACAAGTAATTCTTTAAACAGCTAGGTATAGCTAATAAACAAATGGTTAACACTAAATTCATAAAAATTACAAAGTAGGTATAACATTTAACTGTAAAAATACATTATCCTTATTCATAATTAATTAATTATTCTTAACTACAGAACTTAAAATAACCAAATCATTCAAAATTTTTTAAAGTTAGCTTTTTTAGCCTAGCTGATAGAAAAATCTATACCAAAATTAATTTCTCCTCTTCTTTGATGGAGAGGGCAAAACTCGAGTTATATTTTCAGGTAGATCCTCCAATATATCATCAACAACAGGCCAAGCAAATGATTTTTTAATATAGCCATATTTGGATGGAATTCGTCGCACAAATTTTATGACAGGATTGCCTGTAGTGGTGTGTTCATGTTCAATATTTCCTATGTAATACATTATGGTATGTCTTTCAGTAGGAAATTTTGTGAGAACCCAATCGCCAACTCTTCTTCCTTCTGCAAGTTTTCCAAATTCGATATCATCTCTATCTTCTCTTCCAACTTCAGAAATGCTATTATAATCACTCTCATCGTCTAATTTCATGTCCACAGCTTCGGTTTCCTCCTCATCTGTAGCAGAGCCTTGTACTATTTCTTTCTTCTTCTTTTTCTTTGCAGGCTGTTTTGCCGATATCTTTTCATTGTTTTTACTGGTGGCCTTACGTTGTGAAGCATTACTTAGTTTTTCTTTTAATCTATTTCTTACGTCAGGTGCTGTTATTAATTCTGCTCCTGGAGCAACCCTTGTCCTTTTCTTATTTATGTCATTAATTTGTGCAGATCTGCAAGTCTTTAGTAGTAAGTCTGTAAAAGTTACACTTCTATTGTCAGTTAAAGTTGTATTTTGTTCAGGTAATAGTGCATTACTATTTGGTTCTGAATTAATATTTGAAGCAGACGTTGTGGCATTATCAGCAGTTAAATTGGAGACTGAAGATACAGCATTGTTCTTTTGTTGAAGTTTCCATCGCTTGAGTTGCTCTGGATCATAATTGTGCTCCGAAACAACTAAATTATTAAACGGAAAAATACCAGCCTTTTTGAACCCATTCTCTATAATCTTAGGATTAATATCCTTCCATACACAACCTACCATTTCAGCAAATTGTTGTTTAGGCAGAGTTTTACCAATATTCTTTCTTTTCCACTTCACCAGTGTTTCATTCCAAGCTGTCTTGACTGAACTAAATGTACTCAAATCAAGAGGTTGTAGTATGTGGCTACTATGAGCAGGTAACTTTATAATAGCCACATTTGCTGCAGTGGCTGCTTCAATGATTTCTAAATTTAAATGAGTAGCATGGCCATCATACACTACTAAAGCTGGTTGATTTTTTCCAAGGCTGGGCAAAAATGTGTTAATAAAGTACTTTTTAAACACTTCTCCTTCCATCCACCCATTTTCTGTGGCAGCGTAAGTAGTGCCTGGATACTTTTCTTCCTCTCTTGCCATCCAGGTATCCCACATATGTGTTTCCCTTTGTAAATTATAAGAGGTGGACCTTTTGTTCCACCTGCTGCAGCAGTAAATAGTACTGTTGTATTGGTTCTTCCACATCCAGCAGTGAGTCTACTAGAAGAGGTGCCCCGTTCGCCTACTACTTTTGTTTTTGAGGGATCATGGCAAAAGCACGTTTCGTCCATATTCCAGATGCAACTTGGTTGATTTTTTATTTACAATTCATCTAATGTCTTGTTTACCAGTTGAAAATATTCAGTTATTATAAAAGGATCTACACTTTTTCTCCGAGCATATTAAAGACTTTCTGGTTTCTTAATGGACAAACCTTATGTCTTCTTGAATCGCAAAAACCAGTCTTCACCTGGGATATTGTTCTTGAAAGGTGTATGGATATTATTTTTGATAACATAAGTTCCAACAATCTCCAGAAGCTCTTTCCGGCTGAGGCCAAAACCCCACTTCTCCATGGTTCTAAAAAAATTACATATTTATGATTATCTAACTTTAATTTATTACAGGGTTTGCTTACTTTATGCCATTTGCCAGAGCTTGTTCTTGTTTGGAAAAAACTGGCGGTCGTCCCATTGTGCAACTCTTCACACCCCGTATTGTATTTCTGGGAATATTAAATATTTTACTGCCACGCAGAGTGCCACCTTTCCCTGATTTTACATATTCTATGGCTGTTTGTAGTTGTTCTTTAGGATAGGTTGCTTTTTCCGTCTTTCTTCTGTAATATCGGGGCATGTTTGATTGCTATACTGTACAGGTTATTTTTTAGGTTAGAACCTTGCGGTTTTCGTGACACCGTGCTACTTTTTAATGAAACCGAAGATGCACTAATCA
This sequence comes from Vesta saturnalis, assembly GCA_036346205.1. NCBI lineage: Eukaryota > Metazoa > Arthropoda > Insecta > Coleoptera > Lampyridae > Vesta > Vesta saturnalis. The sequence continues at coordinate 743,166 of JARFJB010002086.1, forward strand.
AATTTGCCATAGCCATCTTAGTTTTTGTGCTACAGGGGATTTTGGAAAAATTGCATTTTCAGTCATCCCCTGTAACTCTGTTATTGTCAGACATACTAAAAAAGTAAAAACTGATATTTGTAGATTTTTTTACGTAGAATCCAGTGGTGATACTAAGATTTTCTTTAGAGGTCACAGTTTTTGAGATATTGACATAACCTGCATATTTTTTTAAAATCTTTTTCCCCTTGCCAAGAGCTTTTCAAAAATATAGTATAGTCTATATTTATTTTTATAAATAACGTGACAAAATGATGTTTTTCTATAATTTACATTGATAAAAAACAAAATAATTAATTAATCACAAATATTGTTCAAATTGCAGACCATTATGTCTCCTACAAGTTTCAGAAAGTTTATAAACTCTTTTAATAGCATTTTCCAAAATAAATGATTGTCTTCGTAATTCTGCAAAAGCATTTTCCATTGCAATTTTTAATTGTTGCATGTTGGCATATTGCCTTGAATAAATTTTATTCTTTAAATACCCCCACAAAAAAAATCCATAACCGAGAGATCCGGTGATCGTGGTGGCCATCGAACAGGTCCATTTGTTCCAATCCATCTCCTGGGAAAACGTTCATTTAGCCAGTTTGGTATTATTCTAGCATTGTGGGCTGGAGCCCCATCCTGCTGGAAGAATATATCGTTCAGTTGAGCCAGTGGAATATCTTCCAAAATGTTCATAGTTTTTTCTTGTAGAATGTGTAAGTACCCATTAGAGTTTAGGTTTTCTTCATAAATCTTGTAAACTATTTTTTGGTTAAAAATAAAGCAGCAGACATTAAATCTGAACCTGCCTTGACGCTCTATAGGAAAAATCACGTGGGTGTTTTCTTGACTCCAAAACCGCAAGTTGTGTCTATTAAGAATTCCCGAACTTGTGAAATGTGCCTCGTCTGACCAAATTGTTTTTTTTTCAAAATTATTGTCCTGAGTTTTCATATTTATAAACCAATTGCAGAACTCCAATCTACGTTCAGGATCACCAGGGGGCAGATGATGAACAAGTTTATGCTTGTAGGGTTTGAATTTATGTTTTTTTTTAAATCTTTTGCACTGTTGTTTTAGGCAGACCGGTCTCTTCATCTATTTTCCTGCACGAGGTTTCAGGAGTGGCTTGAACAACTGCTAAAACGTTGATCTCTGATTCCTCGTTCTCTTTGTTGTAAACTCGGGGTCGAGGTTTGTCAAAACATCCATGTTGGCAAAGATTAAATTTTAATATTTGAAATATTCTTCTGTCGGGTTGTCTTCTTTCGGGATATCTATATGACAAAATAGGTATATAAAATAAATACAAATTCTAAGGTAAAGATTAACTGACCTGTTCAGATAGAGTTCTATCATATTCTATCAAATTTTTGGTTAAAAAATAATTAAACAACGACAACAAGAACAAGAACGATAACAATAAACAAAAACAACGAATAACAATAAATATCAGCACTAAATTTGGGAAAATGTAACCAGGAATAATCTGAGAGAAGCAGAAACTTCAAAAATCACATACCTAAGTAATGGCAGAACGTTAATTATTTTGTTTTTTGCGTTACCATGGTTACCCACGGCTATCCACTATTATCAATGTAAATTATAGAAAAAAATCATTTTGTCACGTTATTTACAAAAATAAATATAGATTATGCTATATTTTTGAAAAGCCCTTGGCTAGGGGAAAAAGATTTTTAAAAAATATGTCCCATAAAAAAATAGGTTATGTCAATATCTCAAAAACTGTGACCTCTAAAGGAAATCTGAGTACGCCAAAGGATTCTACGTAAAAAAATCTACAAATATCAGTTTTTACTTTTTTAATATGTCTGACAATAACAGAGTTACAGGGGATGATGAAAAATGCAATTTTTCCAAAATCACCCTGTAGCACACAAACTAAGATGGCTATGGCAAATTTGATTAGTGCATCTTTGGTTTCATTAAAAAATAGTACGGTGTCGCGAAAACCGCAAGGTTCTAACCTAAAAAATAACCGAGATACCCCGTAAAACATACGAAAATGGGACAACATGTACAATTTGGATACCCTAAAAACATAACCAGCTACAGCTAAAAGAAGTATAGTTATATATTGGGGAAGTGAATCTAGTAGATACACTTTCCTAACTCGTAGTAGATGTAGTTTCCCAAAAATGGTTTAAAAAGGGGGAACTGCATCTACCACTGTGTTATAGGTTGAAATTAAAATTATGTTGATTTAATAATTAATATGTGTGCATGACAACCAAAGCCTTCAGAGTTAGTGATAAAAACTTGAGATACTTACCTAAAACTAACGGAGAACATAGAATTTTCTAAAAATTACCAATTTTTCACAAAAATATAAAAACAAGTAACCAGCTGATCGCCATTTATGACGTCAGTATGCGTGATGTCGGTAAGGTAGGCATTTATATTACAGCTATAAGGGTTGCTAAGGTACTACTGGCGGTCAATTCGAGTACTATTTGAATATTTTTTAAACAGTAATAAACTGCTGCAGTTACCCCGGTTACGCACTTACCCCACCTTACCCTACCTTAATTTTGTTAATTTTTATTAATTTAGTGTTTAATTTAAATTCTGCCATTTGTTTCCTGTATACATTGTTTAGTTCAGTTTTAGTTCTCATTACAATTACCGTAAAATAGGTGGCTTTGTGACATTTCATTTTTCTAACAATTTCGGGCAGTTATGAGTACCAAAATTTTGAAAAAATTAAGGATAATTTTGAATCTTTGGTTACGAAAATATGTAAAAAGAACAAGAAAACTTTCATTAGTTTTTGCAAAAAAATTTAACAATTGGCACAATTTCATCCATCGCACTGGGGTGACTTTGTCCCAGCCATTTCAACACAAACTCGCCTATTTAGAAGGTGAGAATGTACCACGTTATGCGTCGTATTATATTGGAACTGGTCTGAAATCAGCGGCGTGGCACAATTTCACCCAAATCAGTTTTAGTTGTATTATTTTTGGCACAATGCCACCCCAATTTTAAATAAAAGAAAATTATTCATAAAATGTAATCAAAGTCGATTTTCTCACAAATTAAAATAAAAAAAAACAAAATGTTCACAACTCAAAATAAAAAAGAATAGTCCAATATAATTAAGGGTAACAATCCATATCGGGAACGCGAAAATTTCCTTCTAGAGATTTGAATTGGACGGTTAATTTTTTCTTGACGATATCTGCTGGATCGTAAAGCAACTCATCTTTTTTCGGACCATTTCAGTGGTTACCGCATTTAGTTATAGCACTGACAGTAATGGCGGTAATCACGCCTGGGAAAAAATACTGTCATACTGAACTATTGTGTAATTTCCAACATGTAACGTTTCGTCATTCTCAAAAACTTCCTGTTTTCTTGTATCATTATCGGACAGGTTATCAAATTCCGAAATAGGTGATACATCGCTCTCTCTCTATATGAAGGAATATCAGAATCGTCGCTTGTCTCGAAAAGTTTCCTTTTCGAGCTAGAATCAAGTTTTTACCTGTATTTTTAGAGCTTGTCGAAGTGGGTTTCATGGGTTTTGGGTCTGTCGAAGTTGATGGAATGGGTTCTGAGTCGTTTATGTTTTCTTTGGTGGTGGCGGTTTGAATAGTAATTTGAATATCGGCAGCGCTTATACTCTTTCAGGAACTACATTGACCCTTTTACGTTTAGGTCGACGAGAGGCAGTAAGGTTTTTCTCTTTCCTTGTAAGTGTTGTATAAAGCTTTCGCTGAGAGCATTTTTATTTCAAGTTTCATTTTCGAAATTTCATTTGGAAGGCCACTTAAAACCACTTCGCGATTTTGTGGATAAATACCACATTTTCTGAATCAGAAGGGAGGATATAGCTTTGTGGCTCATCATATCCACTGATTGTTTAGTAAGGTCGGGAAGATATCTTTGGGGATAGTTGCACATCGGTTTCCTGAGGAGAATCTTTCCATTCATTAAGGATTTTTCGCCAATTGCCTTTCAATGACCGGAAGTACGCCACGTCTAGCGGCTGTAGAAGGTGTGTCGCATTTCGGCAACGCTATAAATGATATATTATTGCGTTCGCATTGGCGCACTACCTCAACATTAAGTTGAGAACTTAAGTTGTCCCCAATTAGGACCTTTTGCCTTGTTGGTTTTTAAGATTGGAAGCATAAGGTTAACAAACCAATCTTCGAAACATTGGTAGTCGAACCACCCAGACTTTGTCCTATTATAGCGGAGTTATCGGTCCATTTTCTGCCATGACTGCCATAGTTTTTCTGACTTATAAAGCTCATATACAGGTGCCATCTTCGGCTGCATTTCCGCAAACATTAAGAAGTGCAGGCTTTAGTTGCATTCTAATTTTCTCTGAATATTTCGTACCCCGTCTAATAAGGACCATTTTAGCTCCAGGGTCGTCCCCAAGATTTGTCTCGTCATAATTCCAAATGTTTGTGGGCGGAACACCTCAACTCTCTTTCAAGATGATCGAAAAATGAATGTATAATTCCTTCATCTATTGCCGCCCTTGAAACACTTATATTTCTTGCTACTCGATTTGAAAGAATATTCTTCTTGCGCTTTGTGTTTAAGAATGACAAAGTCCATTCTTTTCAGGAAAGTTCTCTTTGAATACAGAGATTTTTTCCCTTCTATCTAAATATGTTTTGACAATATACTATAGATCCTAGGACGTTACAGGAAACCGTAGGTAGAAACTGCTATTACGTGATCAGTAATTGTTTTCTCCTCGTATTTATCAAGTGCCGTTTGACCACCAGAAGATAAGGTATGTTTTCCATGTAATTTACTTGAAAGAGTGTTTCGGTGAATGCTATACCTGAAAATAAAGTTGGAATTTTCTTAATTTCTTGGATGGCTTTTGAACAGTATCGTCGGTATAATTCTTGTAATATCGGGATCCGACTAATCGCTGATATTTTCGGGGCATTTCTGAAAAAAAATAAGAATGACACAATCTCACCCCACTAAATTCCATAATAAATTGTGACACAAATTCCGCCCACAAATCGTCGAAATCTTATTCAATGTCACAGTTTCGAGCTATCTTACACGGCAGAACTACTCAATATACTTTAAAAGATAGCCTATGTAACAGCTAACAACATATCAACTTTGAATCAAGCATTATTAAAACGATTTAAGCTATACAAGAGAAATATTACCAATAAACGAAAATATGCAAAAACTCACCTGTATAATAACTCGATGAAACAAAATATAGGTTCCTGTACAAACAAACGTTGCGTTTCACATTATTCGCATCTAATAACTGTGACCTCGGACGAGAGTTTGTTACGGTAAATAGAACGGAGAGCCGCAACAATACGAATATGTCCGATAAACACGTAGTGGCACAATTTGACCACGTTAGGCACAAAGTCGCCCCATTTTACGGTATCAAGCATTTTAAATTCTCCTACTAAGTAGGTTTCAATGATTGGCATTATTAAACTCATTTTCTATTTGTATTGATTATAAAAATATAGGTTTTAAATAGAATTACATTAATTCAACTAATAACATGTTGACTTTTGACAGTCGAAAGTATTAATTAACGATAAATAAACAGACCCAGGATTTAATATTCCATAAAACTATGCAATAAACCACGTATATGAGAAACAAAAAGTCAGTATCCTTACAATTTTAAACTTATTTTCATTAATTACGTTCAATAACTGTATGAGAATTTGTAGGTATAAATACATTATACTATCGTCGATAAATATGTGAATTTCACGTAGTTTAAGTGTTTAGGATATGAAGTTATATTGCATATGTTCTAACGTGAAGCATTTAGAATTACGATATTTCTACAATTCGTTTGTATATATAATATGTAGATATAACCTATGAGAATAGAATTACAATTTCGAAATTTTATTTTTCATGAATCGTTATTGAAAATTGAGTCTAAATTTGTATTATGAAAATTGGTATGATTCCATTGAAACGTTTCAGTCAGTGAATTTATTTGAAATTATAATGAATCACGATTATATCATTTATGAAAATTAGTTAAATAACTTCTCGAAATATTGTTCAGATTGACGAAGTCTTTGTTGGTCGTTGTGGTAGTTTGGTTGGTTATTTTTGAACGTTTGTCGGTTTTTTTAAAACTTTTATAATACGATTTAATTTAGGTGTGAATTAGCAACTTTCGAAATTTTCACTTTTCAATTGCAATCGTTTGTTGGTCGTTTGTCGGTGTTTGTTGGCTATTTTTGAAGTTTGTCGGTTTTATAAATTATAATAAACGACAATTTAATTTAAACGATATAAACAACAAATTCATTTTATTGCAATCGTTTGTAGTCGTAATTGTCGGGTTTGTTGGCCTAAATTTATAATCGTGATTATTATAAATATAAAAACCGGAAACGTTCAAAATAGCCAACAAACTGAAACACCAACAAACGATTGCAATTGAAAAATGAAAGATTTAATTTATCACAAATTATAATCGTGATTATTATAAATATAAAACCGACAAACGTTCAAAAATATACCAACAAACACCGAAAACGACCAACAACGATTGCAATTGAAAAAGTAAAATTTAAAAGTTGCTAATTAATAAATATAATCGTGATTATTATAAATATAAAAAACCGACAAACGTTCAAAAATAGCCAACAAACACCGACAAACGACCAACAAACGATTGCAATTGAAAAAGTAAAATTTCGAAAGTTAGCTAACTACATAAGATAATGTAATCCCGAAGCCCTTTTTTACATACACAAAAGCCTAATAATTATATTTTTGAAAAGAAGTTAAACTTGTAAGAAGAGGAAACGATGTTTAGCTATATGATGTAATGCTGTTTCTATACTAATATCTTATGGTCAATTTTTGAATATAGTCACCAACTCAATCATGGACTATTTGTTATGATGAATGATTATAATTTCTCGTATTCTATAAACAGTATAAAATGCATATAGGTATTTGTTATAAGGACTAGTTCAAATGTATCACAAAATAGTGTCCTCTCTATGAATTTAGTTTTTCTATGAATAACGTTATTCACCTGACAATAGATAACAATCGCCTACTAAAGAATTCAATGTGTAATTAAGGCTTTAATCAGTTGAAGCTTCCATCACATACGTACACTTCATAATGCAAGGGAACTGTTTACAATATATAACAAACAATTAGCTACGTTACATACTAAAAATGTGTTTCAACATAGGTATCATGATCATGTCTCCTCTTGCTACCTTTAAAAATGTATATATAAAATCTTCACACGTTTAATCCGTTCTCAGCTTTGTACAGTCGCGATGCTAATATTTTACCAGCTACAATGTGACTAAATACTTAAATTTGCAGTCATTGCACTCTGCTTTTTGACTGTGAAATATAACCAATAAATGATTTGCCGAACAAAATACATTATAGTGAATCTTCGGCATCGCTGTGTTCTATCTGTAATCTCTACAAAATTGTATTTGGCACCACACTAATGACGTCACGGCACATTCATGTCGAATCATGACGTCATTGCACAAAAAAATCATCGTACTGTGAGACATTCCTATTAAAAAGGCTTTCTGCTAAAAAATAAAACTAGAAACCGAAAGTGAGGTTAAAAATTTACGTTTGTGCGCAAGTTTAGCTGCCCATTTAGTGACAAAATTTAGGATTAATGCCAAACATGAACATTAACATAGGATTTAGTATTGAAATTTGTATATAAAAACAATAATATTTTTAGTGTGGCATTTAATCCTAAAAATTTCTTACATGGTTTAGTATTAAATTTAGTAAAGTGTCAAACAGCGTTGCCTAAATCTTAGTTCGTGTAATTTTAAGAATGAGTCGTAGAGGAGAGTGAGGTACTTTCGGCGGTGGGGTAGATTCGTCAAGTTTTAAAATCTCCATAATTTTTTTAATTTCGCGGTAAGTTGGCTCTTATAGTGTTTTCCCTTACCTACCACTTTGTGTTTTGTTGTGTTGGTGATACCGGGTCAGTGAAAAAAAATATTTTGAAGAGTATTTATAGGCGACATTAAGGTAAATATTTCATAGATATTAGTTTAAATATTTTTTATGTAAAATTAACACGTTTCTTCAAAGTAATAACGTTATACAAGTCAGTTATTGTTATAAATTTGTTTTAAAATGCGTTCTAACCTAATATATCTTGGGCATACATTTAAGTAGCCCAAATGTAATAGAAGTGCAGGTGGGGTATATTCGACAATTGTGTGTGGGGTAGATTCGTCACAGACGAATCTACCCCACACAAAATTGCATCTGCATTGATGCTGTAGCAAGTTTAGAAAATATTGTAAATTATTGGATATTTATATTTTTCAAACTTTCTAGATGCCTCAAAAGTACACTCAAAAGACTAATATCGATGAAAATAGTATGAAAAGGGCTATAAATGAATGCCTTAAAAATAAAATGAAAGTCACTGGGACAGCCAGGCAATATGGCATCAAAAGAACTACACTGCAGTCTAGAATTAGATCTCTGTTGAAGAAGAAACCTTTAAATGATATTATCAATATTGATTCTGGAAACGGGTCATCAGAAGAAATACAATTTAGCAGTAAATATACTGTTAAACAAGTATTTACAGTTGATTAAGAAAACTAATTACAAGACTACATCAAGAAATCTTCTGATCTTCATTATGGATTAACATATTTACAGATCAGGACAATTGCATTCCAATTTGCGAAATCGTGTCTCTGCAGTAGAATTCCTGTTAACTGGGACACCAATAAAATGGCAGGTATGTTCGCATAGAATTCAAGGTTAACCTAATTCACACCTAAGCATGTCCATGAAGGATCTTTTCACCCCGCATGTTTTTGACAGATATCTCCATTTACAAAACGAACCAAATTCAGGTAGCATAAAAAATTAAGAGTTACACATTTTACATTTTAGGTAAAGATTGACTGCTGGGATTTATGAAGAGCCATAGTGATCTGTCACTGCGAAAGCCGGAAAGTACAAGTTTAAGTCGTTCGATGGCATTCAATAAACCTGTAGTAGACTACTTTTTTGACAAATATGTCTGTGTCTTGGAGAAATATCAACTGGCCCCTGAAAGAATATGGAATTTGGATGAGACTGTTGTCACTACAGTTATGAAGCCTATTAAAGTTGTTTCCACAAAACGGAAAAAGCAAGTTGGCAAATTGCCTCAGCAGAAAGGGGAACATCGGTCACTTTTGTTGGTATAGCTAATGCTATCGGTACTTCTCTATTTGTTTATCTTAGAACACGCAATCCAACAGAATATTTAACAGAAGTGTCACCAACAGGTTCTATTGCACTTGGTAATAAGTCAGGATGGATGACTGCAGATCTATTTCCTGACTTTTTAAAGCACATTGTGAGTCACACAAATTGGCTCTATTGAACGCAAAATTCTTTTGTTAGTCGACAACCACGAATCGCAAGTTTCTGTCGAAGCAATTCGTTACTGCAAACAAAATGGGATAATTCTTCTTTCTTTTCCTCCACATACCACCCACAGGCTCCAGCCCTTGGATGTGGGAATTTATGGTCCTTTTAAAACTTTTGCTGCTATAGCTTCTAATGATTGGATGCTATTATACCCTGGCCAACCAATAACAATTAGAAATATGTCATTTATGCAACAAAGCGTATGAAAATGCATTTTCCATTAGAAATATCAAAAATTCTTTTTATAAAACAGGCCTACTTAATTGGCTTGTATTTACTGAGTCTGATTTTATGGCGAGCTATGTTACTGACAGACCTATGAGCAGTAACGATAAGGTGACTGCAACAACTTCTCAGGATGTTAACAACAGAATGTTTTCGGAAGACAGCACAGCGAGTAGTACAGTATTACCTCAAACTGCTAAAGATAATGAGCAGTTGTCGAATATCAACACTGTACTTCAATCCAGATGCACCATCTACTTCTGGTCAAAACATTATTAATAATTCTTCAATACCCACTTTGGAAGAACTTTGTCCTTATCCTAAAGCAAATTTCACAAAAAAAAAACACCAAAAGAAAATCAAAATGCACTGTTTATACAGAAACTCCTGAATTGTTGATCTGAGAAAATCTAGAATTAAAAAAAAAAGGGAGCAAACAGTTACAAAAAAAGAAACAAAAAAAATTTATTGAAAAGAAAGCCAGTGGCAACCAAAACAATGAAAAAATGGATAAGCAGTTCAAGTAGTGAATCTGATATTTCTTTGGCTGATGTAAACTCCAATAGTAGTAATGACTTCGAAGAATTTGAAACGACATCTAACCATGAATTTGAAATTTCTAGTTTTGTTCCAGGAAAGCAGTTCACTACATAGGTTGTCTACAAGAAATACATTGCAATTCTCTTACAATTAAGTTCCTAAGAAGAAAGGGAAGCAGCAACAATTTTGTATTTCCCGATGTCGAGGATATCTCAGATATTGATTTTTCGGACGTTGTTGCAAAATTAGATTCTCCTTCGCAAACTGGGACTGCAAGATCCACCTCAATATACGTATTCAACTATAATTTCAGCGATATTATTGTAAAATAAACATTTCATGTGTATTTTTTCTAATAAAAAATATTTTATCATATATTTTTTCTAATAAAAAAAATTTATCATATTTTTAGGTTATTATATATACTGACGAAAGTACCCCTTGCATCATCACATTACAGGAATTTTTTGGAAAAAATAAAAAATATATATTAAAAAAAAAAAGTGGAGTTTCACTTGGAAAAATTCATTTCTTGGATCATAAATAATTTTATAGAAAATGAAGCTTTATTTAAATTTAGCTAATTCCGAAAATATAGTGACATTTTTTAAAAACTGCCGAATGTTCCCCATTCTCCCCTACCTAACTTTATTTGAATCAAACCATTCCATTTTTACCTTCCAACCTACATATACATTATGTAGGAGTAGGATAGCAGGTTAAGCAATTGAATTTTTTTACGCTATCGCTAAATCGACTTATTAGCTCATTTTGCAACTTTTGGCCAAGATCGGCCATCATGTGTGGATGTATGTTATGTTAGTATCCACGATAACTCCAGAAGGAAAATAGCCAAGTACTTAAAGTATTGTATTTAAGCTTCTTTTCATTTGGCTTAGAGCTGATTAGATTTTGGGTGAAGATATAAAAATACTTAGATGTAGACCTTAAACATATCCATTAATTATGTCCTATGCACATTCGTACGGTAGAATTTAAGGGTTAAGTTCAAATATTTTCAATATCTGAATAACGATTGATTTTATAAGTATAGACATATTTTTTAAAGAAAATTTAATGTTGCATAACTTTTCTTTATAAAGTTCTTAATATAACGCAAGGTAAGTCTAAAATTAATTAAATATGAATGAAAATGCTTAAACTGTATTATTGACATCTTATAGAAGCGGGCGGTTTTGGATTTTTATTTTAAGTTAAAATTTATTAATGTCGTTTAGTCTCTATCTGACATGAGGTTTTAAACTTCATTCTGACATAAATTATTGTTTTTACAATGTTGCCTGTTTAGGTATGAACGTATAAAAAACGTAAATATCTTACTTAATAACTCGATAGCCAGAGCATATGAGCTGCGCATTTAAAATACGAGACCAATTGAACATTTCAATAAGGGCGAAAATGGTCGTAAAAATTTACATGTTGGGGGTATTCGGACATGCGCAGTCGTATCCTTAGAGTTACCAAGTTCAATTTTTGATATCAATTGTAATTGTCATAATACATACATTGACTGTGTTTGTTACCAGACTATTAGTAGAAGTGAAATATGAGAAGCTGCATAGTGCCTTTTTGTTAAAATGACAGCAAAAAATTAAAAGAAGATCTACAATTTTTCAAGTGAGGTCACAAATAACTATATAATTATAACTATTTGCCTTCTTGCACACACGGCGGCTTATGTTTACACAGTACAGTATTCACTAGTGCGCAGTTCCTAATACACCCATGTTTCAATTCGGAACATACATGGTTTCAAGGATTGTTTATCTAGTTATTAAGTAAGATATCTATGATAAAAAAGAGTTTGCATAGTTATCGTAAAGTTTAAATTATTAATTAAATATTGTATTTCATTTGCTGTTTAATTATGTACATTATGACACTCTACACGGGTGTTTAATGTTTGTAATTCAAAGTAGTATAACATTTGTATTGATTAGAAAGTGTAAACTAATGCAAGTTCTTTATGATGTATAACTCAATTAACTAACCTATTCTTATTTGAAATGTTATATCCTTTGTATTGAATAATTCCAGATTAATGCATTGCAATGATGAAGATGACCAGAAACCGAATATGGACGATTTCTTGGTTATAGTGTTTCAAGATAAAGCGTCAATATGCTTTCAAATTAAGCCGATTACATCTTATTGCGTAAAATACGATAACCTTCATTTAAACCTCAGTCAACTTCACTTGAGTGTAATTATTAAGACTTACATAGTCATAGTCGCCATTCTTATTCCGATCATAATGTACATAGTATGACAACCGTTGAGAACATATTTATAAGGTAGTTTGAAATGAATTACCTGTACCACTATAGTTTTAATACTACATTTGTATCGAACTCAAAAACAAATACCACTGTGCAACACATTCAAAATTATGAAATAAGGTGACAATATGGAATCATAAAATTTTTCAAAATTTTACACAGGTACAAAATAGACATAATAGTCCAGGATACTCGTTTCAGTAAGACGTTGGTATCGCATTCGTCCATTAGAAAACCGCTGCGCGGGTCGTTTTCACTTGACTCATGCGATAAAGCGCTTTGAAACTGTTAATCTAATGTTGCCTGTTTAGGTTATGAACGTATAAAAACGTAGACATACTTGGGTAACTAGATAGCCGGACATGATGAAATGTTGCGATTTAAAAGACGAGACAAATTGAACATTCTCAATAAGGTCGAAAATGGTCGAGATAGATTTACAAGTTGGGTATCTCTTGGACATGCGCAGATCGTATCATTACGAGCTTTACCAAGTTCAATTTATATCAATTGTACATTGACAAAGATACATCGAACATTGACTGTCGCAATGTAATATCCAGACTTATAGATAGTGAAATACTGAGAAGCTGCACAGTGCTTATTGTTACAATGACAACAAAAGGTTCACAATGATCTACAATTTTTCAAGTGAGGTCAAAATAATATGGAATTACGAAGCGCTATTTGCCTTCTTGCAACTCTTATGTTTACACAGTACAGTATGGTCACTAGTGGAATCTAGATTACCCATGGATTCAAGTTCGGACCATACATGGTTTCAAGGATCTGTTTATGCTAGTCGTCGTACAAAGATACCCATGAAAAAGCAGGTTCCATAGTTATCATAAAAATTAAATTACTTCCTTCTGCGAGAGGACCAAATGTTCATCTAATAGGAACAATATCGGCAGCAGGTATTGTAGGCATGGGAAGAAAGGGAGGCTTTTTTAAACATGATTCGGCCAATGCTTGGGTGACAAGATTATTGCAGCAGTGGCAAGATCAAGGAAATGAATTGGCCTATTTAGTTCGTGTTTGTGATAATGCACCTTGTCACTCAAGATTAGAAGATGTTGTAGATGAAACTGGAGCAAATCTTTTACGTTTGAGTCTATACTCTCCAATATGGAATCCAACCGAGTGAATTTGGTCTAAAATTAAGTGGCATGTAAAAGTTAATCTCCCCAATCCCCAAGTTGCAGGCGCGGGTAGCATTTAAGCAAAATGTACTATTATATAGTCAATAGTGCGATTTTCTCTGCGTTTGATTGGTCCAGACTTTACTAAAACGTGGTGCATTATGCCTTAGACGAATAGGGGCATACGCCTTTCACATGCACTAATGAAAATACTACACAGAAACTGCAAATGTTATAAGGATGTTTTTAAACATGCAGTGTAGATTAGACTAACATATTATAAATATAATAATCGTATTATGTTGCGAATTTAAACACATTTTATTCTGTAACTTGTATCTTGTAAAGTAAACGAAGCGATTGCGGACTAATCTTTGATTCTTAGAACTGTCCATATTATAATCCTATTTAATATTTGATCGTAATTTCAGGACCATCATAAAATAAAAAAAAACGCTTATTTTATAAAAAATGTAGATATGTTAGGAATTGGTTGTAGGTACCATACTGTGTCAGTCATATCAATCCGCCAAGTTGGATTTATTTAATATAATTTTGCCTTTAAATTGTACTTATTCCTAAAAAAGCCAAAAGCAATACACTTTATTGCATATCAGTACTATATTGTATTGCAGTTTCTGAATAATATTGTCATTAGTCGAGTGAAAAGCTTAATGCCATTCGATCTAAAGCATAATGCAGCACGTACCTGCGTTTGGTGTCCGAAACATGGCAAAATGTACCCTGTTTTAGTCACGTTTCGCAAAACGTACCAGTGTTTAGAGCAGGGAAAATCGCACTATTGGCTATATAACGGTTCATTTTGCTTAAATGCGCAATGGTGTTGGAGAACAACGACGTATATATCGAGCAGGTTATTGACCAGGCAAATGATATAATAGCTGGTGGTGAATGTACATGGGCTGCATAATATACCACGATTCATCATGCTCATAGGTATTTGATTCATTAGTACAAAAAATGTCAATTTTCGGGACGAGGTAGAAAGTTGCTGAACGACTCGAAACGGAGTTCAGCAATGTTCCGAGTCCCGAAATTCCATTTTTTGTACAAATAAAACATACTTTTTTTTTTGTCCAGCCACTTTTACCGTTACATTCAGTCATTTATTTGCAGTTCACTACGGCTTATTTATGTCACATCAGTATCAGACAATGCTATTTTATAGGAAACAAGTATTATTCTAATTTTTAGTGGTAAAAACGTACCGTGTAGTTTTAAATTAACATTCGACGTTACCTCTTTAAATGTGATTCAAATGTGGCAGATGTTAGTGAAATAATGTGAATATAGATGGCGCCACCGGCGACAGCAAATGTCGATTTCTATTCATAGAAGATTTTCACTCAAAACATTTAAATAAACTTAAACTTGCTTAAAACGAAAATAAAAAACAAAATTGTATTGAATCAATACTTACTTATGACTGAAACGTTGTTTGTGATGGACACGCAAACATTTTAAAATTGTAGGGGAGGTAGGTGTAATATCGACCAAAGATTAAAATCGACCACAGCAATAATTTAAAAATCACCACTCATACTTAAAATTTGACATGTGCTGTGATCTCATAATAAGACCCTGAAACATGCAACGGGCGTAATACCCTTGGATATTACTATTATTTGGTTAACCCGCTCCAAAGAATAAGATTTGAGTTCTTTTAACCTTTTTTATAATTTCAACATTATTGAGTAAAATTTAATATTGTTATTGTGAAACTGAAATGATTATTTTTTATTACGTTTTATTAAAACTGAATGGGTTCAATTTATAAAGTATCATTTACTAGTTAAATTTTACTTTGTTTGCTAATTAATTTCGGTTTACGTAAATGAATTTTAATGATTTATGATTTACTTAATTGATTGCGACGGCTAGCTCAAAGTTAAAATAAAGAAATGATTACTGTTATCATTGACCAAAGTTATGCTCATTTCGATTTATTTATTTATCTGGATTCCTATCGAGTTGACCTCTTTCTGCGTAATTCAATATTTGTATAAGATTATTAATATATAACAATCTTTAGCAATAAAAGATATAATATAAAACAATATTCTTAAAACCACATGTAAAACACAAACAAAAAGGGTTCTTACTTATTTTTGTTGAAAAACTGATGATGTAATGCTTGCGTTCCTTTGACCGCTAAAAGGGCCTCAAATAGGTTAGAGGCTATTCTTCCGATGATGTCACTTTGCCGCACTCTGGAACCGTTCTCCTTTGTTGTCTTTATCTTTTCTTATGCCTTTGTTATAGCTGAATACGCTTCTAATTTTCTTCCTCACAATTTACCGTCTGGCTAGATATATTTACAATATACAGTTTTTACTTAATTGTTCAGTTTTAATTACAAACGGCGTGCGCAACAAACTGCAAGCGAGCTACGGAAGACCATACTTTCATTATCAATGTTTTTGTGTTATTTTACTTTTTGATTGTGGATGAACAGATTTATTTAAAGCACTCAGGAACATGAGGATGTATATATCGATCTTAATTGGTCTATGGTCAAATTGTCCATTTATCGCTCGCTATCAAAACATCAACTTGGAACACTTTCAACACACTTAAAACGCTATTGTAAACTATTACGCAATCTTTATTATCGACAAATTGACAACATTTAATTCTTTTAGTTTTTCTCGCGTTAGTAAGGATTTCTTAACACAATACTAACTGAATTTTCATTATAACTTCACAATATTAATTGCAGCATAAATCAAGGTGCGGCAATCGCTTTTCAACCAACTCCGATGATTACTTTATGTGACTCTTTTTGATCGCTTGCTTAACTCGACTACTTCAAAAACTGCACATGATCTCATCCCTTCCAATACATCAGTGCACTTGCAAATGCCGCTTATTCAAATATTTTCAGATTGAATATGTAGATAACTTAGTGAAATAAACTCAAGCTTTTCATCTTAATATTAATTACATTCAAATACAAATAAACAATAACCATTTCTTTATCCAGAAAAATATATAAATATATAATCTAGTATAATTTAGCTCGAACTTTTGATTTTTTTAAAGCTCCCGTTACAAACAGTAGTGGTCGGCTTTGTTGTGCGTGTGCGCGCGCGTTTGTTTTTAAATTAAAACGAAGTTTTGTTGTTTATAAATTTTGGTATAATTTAACAACTTCACTGTTTTGCTTCATTAAGGTAGATGTTCCTACGGATGGTTATTTTACTGAATTAGTATTGGTGTTGTTGAGGGGTTGTAACTGATGAATTGTTGATGTGGTTGGATTGCTTGAAAAGTAGGTACTGGTTAGGTAGCCCTGATAGACCTAATATAAAGCAAGTGTAGAGGGTAATACCGACCAAGGTTACCCATAACTGGTCGATTTTACCGAATCAACGTTAATTGTTTTTCAAAATTCTAAATGCCGAAAGATATTTCAGAAAACATACTCTCACCTTGGACCGAAGAATCCATGCAACGCGCTGTCAAAGCAGTGCACAGAAAGGAATTCTAAGTGCAACCAACATTTAAAATTCGTTATGGTACTCTGCAGGATCGCTTGAATAACTATTTCCCAATAAGAAACTAAATTGGGTAGAGTTTTCACTCGTGATCAAGAAACAGAACTTACAATTATCTAAGCTGTTTTATAGTTTAACTCTAAAAATGTCGAAAGTTAGCGTATGCTTACGCATTTGAAAATGGTATAAATAATTTTACTAAAGGAAAAGCTTGTGACGAAGACTGGCTTCATGGTTAAATGAAACGTAATCTAGATTGTCGCTGATAAGATGACACAACTAGTCTGAATAAGTACATGCTTTCAATCGTAAAGAAGTTGACTATTTTACAGAAATTTAGAGACACTCATTGAGGAACATATTTTGAGTGTTCATCGTACATTTAACGTGGATGAAACGGGAATAAGTGTGGCATCGGCCATCTGTGTCCTCGCATTGAAAGAACAAAGAAGCCATCAGAAGTAGCGAACGAGGTCGGACGACCACTGTAGTTTGTTGCGTAAGTCTGCGACAGTATGTGTCTCCATGTTTACTTTTAAACGAATAAGGATGAAAGAAAGCTTGGATAGAAATAGGCCCACAGGTTCACTTAACAGATGTTCTCCCTCCGTATGGATAACTTGGGAGCTATTCCTCGAGTGGCCCAAATACTTTGCTCGTTTCGTGAAGGCTTCTATTACAGATCCAGTGCTATTAGTTTTAGACAACCAGAGTATTCACTCTAATCTAAATGCATACAATTTTTTCCGCGAGAATGGCATCAAAGTTTTATCACTACCGCCACACACATCTCATAAGCAACAACCCCTAGATATGTCGTTCTATGGGCCTTTGGAGAATATTTATCGTAAAACAGGTGATCAGTATATTAAATCCAAAAACTACGGTAGAATCGTCTTGTCTGACGTAGCAGAGTTGTTCGGAAGGGCCTTCAATAGAGTTGTTGCAGTAGAAAAAGTTGTAAAAGTCACTGGTATTTATCCTACGAATATGTACATTTACAGAACCGGTCATTACTAAACTAAACTTCAGGTCCAAGTAGTAACGAAATAACGAATAACCGGTCGAATTAAGAATTAAAACCTCCATTAACTCTAAAAAGACGGCGCCAACGTAACACTTCTCCATTAAGCGATGACACTTCATCTGGTTCGGAAAAATGGGAGGTCGAGGAAGTTCTCGATGATGATGTAACAGATGATGAGGGTCCAACTATTCAAATAAACAACAAATATCTAACTGAACTTTGTCCGTTACCCTGTCCAGAGACTGGGACAATGAATAAGAGAAAACAGTAATCTCAAATTCTGACGTCTACTATATCAAACTGATATTGGAAGAAAAAGAGAAGAAGAGACACAAAAGGTTTGACAAAAGTACAACATTTAAGAGACAATTCCCTTCCAAAAAGCACAAGAAAAATGACGATAAGAAAAAAGAAAATTGTTCAATTGGCACAATTTTGGGATTAACATGTTATGTGCTATGCTGAAATCCGACTGTGTTGGGTTAAAGGATTTTTTTAGTGTGAAATTCATTTATTAGGCATTGTAAAGGAGGGTTGGCATTTGTAAAGGTCAATAATTTCCCAGTAAACTGGACTTTGGACTGTACTGATGACTTAGTCCTAAATATCCCACTACCCAGTTAACTGGACACATAAATGTATGTAAAAACAATTACAAACCGCTATTTAATGGCGTCTAGTTAACTGGACAGTGGCACTCAACTTGTTGAAATTAAGTTGACAACACTGGCAAGTGATATTAACCAATATAACCTAAAAAATACAATTGTGAAATTACCAATTTATTGGCTTTATAGTAATTTATAGATGTAATTTGTAGTTTATAAGGAACTTATACGGACATAATCACAGAAGCCAATTATGTCGAATATTCTATCAGCTCAGTCACTACAAGGAATGTCAACTGCAATTTAGTATTACTTTTGCCGGTCTAGGCAGGAAAACGCAGAGTCTCCGGACGCATTTGCGGTCTGCATATGCCCTATTACAGAACGAAGGCATAAAAATATAACGATTCCTACTGCATACAATATCAATTTATTAATCAGAATTACAAGTTGTACTTTCAGAATTACAAATTACTAATATGAATTTCATGTGTCACTTTCTGAATTACAATTTGTTAATCTGCATTACAAGTTATAATTTCTGAATTACAATTGAAAAACGTGTAGATGTCTACTAACTTCTGTGTGACATGAAGTTTTAAACGTCTGTTTGACATAGAATATGGTTCTTGTTTTTGCAATGTTGTCTATTTTCGTAATGAACTTATTATAAAAGAGGTTGCATAATTATCATAAAAAAATGTTATTAAAACTATTTCATTCCTTTTAATTTCCATTTTGTAGGTTAGAAGATATTTTAAATATCTTAATATTTTCATCCACACGTGACATCATTCATTCAGTCTTTCAAGATGAGACACAGGAAAATACATGTAGGCAAAGGCCTTATTGAGCTGACAAAACACCTTATTTTGATGAGTGTGTACCACCGTTTAGCGTGCTGAACACTCTTTAATCATAAACACGGAATGTAATGTAAATACAGCAATGGAATTATGGTGATAAACTCTAATTGTTATTTTAAACTGAAAATAAATAAGTACCAACACTTTATAGCATTTTTCTGCCAATCGGCCACATGAACTAGTATTTAAGATATTCCCTAGATAAGACGCTGCTATTTTCTTGTTTGTTTGCGGTGTTTGGATCATAGCGATAAAGCAAGTACAGGAAACATTCCACAGGAATAAGATGGTAACGATAGCAAGGGGGCCATACAATGGGACTGAGAGTCCGGGCCAAGTAGCGGAACCCAGCGCAATCCTGGTAGACATGGAGCTGGAACGGAGACCCATCTGATGGAAAAAAGGAGTTTAAGACGAATCTAACACATGGGGAATGACTAATCAAATGCAAACTGAGACGTGGTAGGCGACCAATCAGATAAAAGTTGTAGCGTGGGGAACAACCAATAGGGTGCAAGATGGGTGAGGCTTAGAAGTGAGCCTAATAGCATTTCCTTGGGCAAATACGTTAAAAAGTTACAATTTTGGTGGGACGAGCATTCGTTTAGCTACCAAACAATCTTTCTAAATAACCCTGAAATCAAAAGGACACGATTGAGAATGATGTACAGTAATTTAGGAACAGTTTAAATTTTGGAGGGACTAAGAGTTCTTTTAGCCACTCCGCGATTTTTCAAAATATCTCCGGCACCATAAAGGCACATATGGTGTATACTAAAGCATTATAGGAACAGTTCAAATTTGGGAGGGGCTAAGCGTTGTTTTAGCCCCTCCGCAATTTTTTTTAAATATCTCCAAAACCAAAAAAGCACCAATGGTGTGTACTAAAGCACAATTGACATGATAATTATATAGCATCGATTTTATTTAATCCTTCATGTTCTGTTACTACCGAGTAAGTATTCACAACACTGACACATGTTTTCTTTTTATTTTAGATACGTGGGGCGTCAACATCGACAACTAACCAAGCGACAACAGGGCAGTCCACATAACCGCACAACTCCACTAGCAACAACGTCCAACACAAGGACTTTTGTTTGAATACTCACAAAACTATTCAATGATGTCAACACTACACCGCCACACGAACCATCAACTGTACCATTCTACGCGCTGAAGAGGGCGGAGACCCCTGAGCAACGCTACCTAGTTTTTATTATACTATATATATATATATATATATATATATATATATATATATATATATATATATATATATATATATATATATATATATATATATATATATATATATATATATATATAACCAGACATTGTTAATATTTAAAAATTCTAATAAACTCTGTTGAAATTGCAATTGAGGCAATGAGGAGGACTTTTTATTTGAATCCTTTCTAGAATTCTACTGTATCCCCTGGTTGGCTGTCGCTCAATTTCGCCTTCACCAGCACGTAAGTATTTTTAAATCTATTCTAAGTTACCTAATTGCAATATATAACAAAAACATTGGTGATGGCAAATAGCTCTCTTAACATTACTAAGTTTCGGCGTGGTGGACATATAAAATAATAGTATCGGCGTTTTGGGAATTCAGCACTTTGGCCATTGTCGGCGTAATGGTTAAACATTCAAATTCGGCATAACGGGCGCATTCGGCGTAATGTTCACCAAAGTTCGGCGTAGTGGCCTAATACTGAAATTCGGCGGAATGGGCCCATTCGGCGAAATGGTCATCGGTGTTTTAGTCACGTTCGGCGTTTTGTTCTTTTAAAATATAGAGTCGGCGTTTTGCAATTCGGTGGAATGTCCTAGACCCGTTTGAAGACAGTTTTTCGGAGATCGCCTAAATTGAAACCAGTTGTTGAGACTTGTACACTGATATTGTTCCAATGAGGATGGTCAGAAAATGGCTATAAACCAATACCAATTTTAATTTGGTATGTAAACGTCCAAGTTGATGTAATGACAGCGGGTCTCCCATATTCTTCATTCAGGACAGTATGCCTATTTATCTACATTGAAGAAGTGGTACAATCTCATCTATCTTCATATATTAAGGTGTTACAAGAGCATATTTCTCAGAAAATTCTCATTTTCTTGTTACTTGCTTTCTTTAAACTTTTGTGAAAAAGTTCATACGAACCTTTTGCCACGGTCATATCAATTAAATGCTCTCCCTATGTATGGGGCACGGTGTGCACAAAACTAAAGGTTTTACTAAACCTTTAATTAACATTAGATTATCTTCGATTTGAGCTATGTGTTGCCTAGGGGGACGTACCTCAAGTAAGTATGGATTAACGCATCATTAAAAGTAAATAAACAGTTATGTTATTATTACCAATTGTTAATGAATTGCTTTCATTAACACAGACCATGTTTCTGCAAAATTTGATCCCTCAGTTTCAGCTACAGGGTGTTGCGTTTTTAATTCCACTAAGCATAATTTAAACTTATGTAAATGAATCTGATGTGATCAGCTAATTGATCTCTTATGCCTGCATCGCATTGCATTAGTGAATAATATATTAGGTAAAGAGAACAGCTAAGCTATATTACGATGTTAGCACGCTAAAGTGGATCCTGGCTAAATGATTCTTGTTTATGCTACAACAGCTGTTGTCTTGGCTAAATGGTTTTTTGATATTCTAAAATAGTTGTCTTGATTAACTGGTTTTTGTATACTTTAAAGTAGTTGTTCTGGCTAAAATGGTTCTTGCAGGCAAAACATTTGTCTTCGCCAAATGCTCTTTTTGTATGCTCAAGTGGCCATGTTGCCTAATGGTTCTTCTATACGCTAAATTCGATTTTGGCTAAATGTTTTTTGTATGTGTTAAAGGAGTTGTTTTGAATAAATCAGTAGTTGTTTATGCTAAAGTGGGTTTTGAATAAATGGCTTTTGTATGTGCCAAAGTAGCCTTCGTTAAGTTGATTCTTGCATAATAAAGCAGTTGTCTTTCCAGCATGATTATTGTATATGCTTCGTTGGTTATATTGGCTGAATGATTCATCTATAGGCTGAAGTGTGTGATTGCTGTCTTGGCCATATTATTTTAAAGCAGTTGTCTCAGCTAATTGGTTCTTGTATATGACTAGCTAGTTGTAAATGGTTCTTGTATGTTCTAAACCAGTTGTTTTGGTTAAATGGTTGTTGTATACGCTGAGATGGTTAAATTGCCAAATTGGTTCTATAAGAAGAAGCAGGACCCATATAAGTTGTTATTGTATTTATTATAGTAACAATAGCTTTGTTGATCTACAATGAATTCTTGTTCATTTTAAACTAGTGGTTTTGGTTAAATGGTTTTTGTATGGACTACAGTAGTTGCATTAGTTAAATTGGTTCTTTCATACGTTAAAGCCAATGTCTTGGCCAAATGGTTCTCATATACAATCAGTAGTACTGGCTAAATCGTTCTGTACGCAAAAATGGGTCAGATTTTTGTATCTGCTAAAGTAGGTGTGTTGGCTTAATTGGTTCCTGCATATACTAAAGCATTTATTTTGGCCAAATGGTTCTTGTATCCGCATTAGGTAAATTGTTCGTCTGTACGTTAAAGGGAGGGGGTTAACTAAAAGATTTTTGTACATGCTCTATAGTAGTTGTGTTTGATAAATTGGTTTTTGTCTACATAACGTAGGTTTTGGTTAATTGGTGTATTATAGTAGTTATCTTTGCTGAATGGTTCTTGTATATCCTCATTTACTTGTATTGAACGTATGATTCTTTTATACGCTCTAGTGGGTGTAGGTTAAATGGTTCTTCTATACGCTAAACTGGTTTTGGTATATATTAAAACAGTCGTTTTGGCTAAAGTATTCTTGCTTATTCTAAACCAGTGGTCTTGTCCGAGTAGTTCATGTATAAGCTAGCGTAGGATTCTTGGTTAAATTGGTTCTTTCATATACTAAAGCTAAATTGCTTTTGTATACAATCAGTTGTACTAGGTAAACCGTTCTATATGCGAAGGTGAGTGAGATCACATTGTTTACACTAAATCATATTCTAAAGCAGTTGTCTTGGTCAAATGTTTATTGTGTATGCTCAGGTAGTTGTACTTCCTACGTGGTCTTCTTGTAAGCTAAAATGAATCTTGGCTATACCGTTTTAGTATACGCCGAAGTACTTGTGCTGGATAAAATGGTTCTTACATATGATTAATCAGTTGTCTAGATCAAATGGGTTGTGTGTTTTTGGTCAGTTAATTCTATTGACTAAATGGTTCTTCCATTCACTAAAGTCAGTTTTAGCTAAATGATCTTTTTAAATGTTAAAGTATTTGTTTGGGTTAAATCTATGCTAATGTAGGTCTTGGTTTAAAGGTTCATTCTACAACCTTGGCTAAATGATTCTCATGTATATATTAAATTACTTGCCTTGCAAATGATTCTTGTATATGCTCAGTTAGTTGTATTGGATAAATGGTTCTTTTATAAACTAAAATAGGTTTTCACTAAATGGTTTCTAAATGTGTTAAAGTAGATGTCTTAGATAAAATGGTTCTTGTATATGATAAAGCAGTTGTCTTGGCCAAAACAGCTAAATAGTTTTTGCATATTTTAGTTTAGCCCAAGTTATTTGGGCTAAACTGGTTCTTGCTTATAATAATGTGGGTCTTGATTAAATGGTTCATGCTAAACGACTTGTCTTCGCAAATACGCTAAACGACTTGTCTTCGCTAAATAGTTCGTGTATATAAGCTCAGTTAGTTGTATAGGATTAATTGGTGCTTCTGTAAGCTAAAGCAGATGTTGACTAAATGGTGTTTATATATATTGAAGTAGCTGTCTTTGAAAAATTTGATTTTCTATATAACGTAATCTTTCCTTGGCTACATGGTTCTTTATTGCTTGGTTCTGAATGGTTCTTGTATACGTTAAAGTGTTTTAACTAAATGGTCTTTCTGCATGTTGAAGTATTCCTGGCTAAATTTATTTTGCAATACGATGAAACAGTTGTGGCTAGATTGTTCTTTTATATGCTTTGGTAATAGTATTGGCTACATGGTTTTTCTATACGCTGACGCGGGTGAGCTAAATGGCTGCTCTATATGTTAGAGTAGTATATTAGCCAAGTAAATGCTATAGTAGTTGTCTTGGATAAATTAGCTTTTGTATATTTTAAAGCAATTGTGTTGGTTAATTGATTTTTGTTCAAGTAGTAAAAATATTTAAATGGTTCTTCCACCCGCTAAATTGGTTTTTGTGTATTTTAAAGAAGTTGATGTGATGGTTAATTTGTTTTTATTCAGGTAGTTGAAATGTTAAATAGTTTTTCTACGCGCTAAATTGGTACTCATATACTTTAAGGTAGTTGCCTTGCTTAAATACTTATTCTATACGCTTAAGTAGTTAAGTTGGCTAAAGAATTTTTTTATGTTTTAAAAAGGACTTGTATGAATGATTTTTGTATTTATTTAAGTAATCTTGGCTAAATGATTTTCTTATACACTGAAGTGGTTTTTGAGTATGTTAAAGTAGTTGTTTTGGTTAAATTGGGTCTTGTCTAGGCTAAGTGTGTCTTGGTTCAATGGTTTGATTGGACAAATGCTCCGTGTGTAAGATCAAGTAATTGTAATGGTTAAATGGTTATTTTATACGCCAAATTGGCTTTTGTACATTCTAAATCAGTTGTTTTGGCCAAGTGGTTTCCCTATATGTTAAAGAGGGGCTTGAAAATGGTTTTGTATTTAATATAGTCTTGACTAAATTGGTTTTTCTTTATTTAAAGGTTTTGCTAAATGGTTATTGTTTATTCTTTACTTAATAACTTTATTTGCTTATTTAACGATATTCCATCCCCTCCCCGCATAGCCTACATAGTTTGTCCTCGTCTCTTCTCCAATATTTATTCCCTTTTTCCTCATTTCCACACCTAAATCTCGCTATCACTTTCTTTCTTTCGTTCCTCCCTTCTCCTTTCAAGCATCCCGGCATCCATCCTGCCTTGATCTTCCTGTACTTTTTATTATATTTACCTTCCTTCACCTTTGTCCATCTTTCCTGCCTTTGGACATTCCTGTCCCTTCTAATTATGTCCTCGCTCCTCGCTCACGATCGCACCTTCCCTTCTTGATCTCTCCATTTTTTCTTTCGCATACCCATTTCTTTCATAATATTCTTTGCTGGTTTCTTATCCATATACTATTCTTCTTTCTTTTCTTTCCTTCCAGCATTCTTGTAATATCTGACACTCTGATCTTCCACTTATTTCCTCCTCGTACTTCATTGCTTTCATTCCCGCCTTCTCTCTTATTTTTTCTGATTGCTCCTCCTCTCTAATGATGTATCCTGGTGTTTCTCTGTCCACTCCCAGTACCTATTTCCAGTATTTTTCTTACAGTCCCTCTATCTCTTTATACTCCTTTCACCCCCACACGTCCGCACCGTACAACACTACACTTTTGATTAGTTCTTCAAATAATGATCTCCTTTTGATTAAGTTCATTCCGAACAGTCTTTCTCCTACACTCCACACTTGCCCTATTAATTTATTTCCTTTTGTCACTCGTACTTTTATATGCTCTCCATCTTTATTGTTTTGTCTTATCATGTATCCGAAGTAGGTGAATGTCTTTACCTGCTGTATCTCCTATTTTCTCCATTTCCACTCCTCCTTTTCCTTCTTGCTCCCCCTTTTCTTAGTACCATTACCTTAGTTTTGTTCCCATTTATTTCCAGATCTTTTCTTTTCAAATATCTTCCATCGTTTTTAGCATCCCCTTCATTTACTTTTCTTCCTTCGCTTTAACACTATCAGCGTATACCAGCGACCACACTTTACCGTTTCCCACCACCACTCCTCCTTCTTGTTGTCCCTTTAATGTTTCCTCTAGATCTCCTGTGTATAACGCGAACAGGCTTGGGCTCTGTGGACCTCCTTGCCTCAGTCCCTTCCTTGTTATAAATCCTTCACTTAATTCCCCATTCACCATCACTCAATTCCTCGTTTCTTCATATATTTCTTCCATGCTTTCTATTCGTCTTTCGTTAATCTGCTTTTTCCTCAAGTATTCTCACAGATTTTGCTTGTTCACCCTGTCAAATGCGGCTACTAGGTCCAGAAATACCGCTACCGTCCTCCCCCCCCTTTCTTTTCTAGTTCCTTATTTGCCATGTGTTTCAGAATGTATATGTTGTCTATCGTTCGTCTGGTAACAGTGTCTTTTCTTCTGCTTCGACCTTCAACCGATCTTTCAGTACCGTCGCGTATATTTTATATGCCGTATTTAGTAAAGTGATTCCTCTGTAATTTGTCACTTGTTTTTTGTCCCCTTTTTTGTGCGCTGGGCATAAGTGTCCTTCTCTCCACCTCTCTGGAATCCTTCCCCTCTCCATATTTTATTTACTATTTCAGTCATCCTTTTTGCTACCTTTTCTCCTCCATATATCCAATCCGCTTGAAAATGGTTTTGTATTTATTATAGTCTTGACTAAATTGGTTCTTCTTTATTTAAAGAGGGTTTTGCTAAATGGTTATTGTTCTTTGGGATTCGTCTGTATGCTGAAGCGGATTTCTTGGATAAACGGTTTTTATGTATGATCCGTTGTATTGGCTAAATGGTTCTATACGCTAAAGTGGTTCTTAGTTAAATGGTTTTTATATATGGTAAACTAGTTGGCTGAGCTAAATTGATTCTTGTGTATGCTGGTTTTTGGTTAAATGATTGAAATTAAAGCAGTAGTTTGGCTAAATGGTTGTATATGCTAAAATAGTTGCCTTGGTAAAATGATCCTTGTCGCTGCCTTAGCTATATTTGTTTTGACCTGGTATGCAAGATATTTGTATTTATATTTTACTTATATGTTTAAATTCGTTCTTGTTTACCCAAATTTGATAGAGTTGCTTGTTTATTCTAAAATAGTTGTGTTGGCTAACTTTTTGGGTATGTTAAGGTGTATTAGTCAAGTAGTTTTGTATATGCTTAAGCAGTTAAGCTGGCTAAATTGTTCTTCTGTATGTTAAAGGGGGTATTCTAGAACGGTTGTCTTTGCTAACTGGTTGTTAAAGTAATTGCCTTAGCCAAGTAGTTCTTGTATATACTTATCTAGTTAAATGGGCTAAATGATTCCTCTATATGTTAAAGGGGGTATAAATGATTTTTGTACTTACAAAAGTAGTCTCGGCTAAATTGGTTATTATTTTACAGCAGTTGCCTTGGCTGAGTGGTTGTTGTATATAATGTAGCAATTATTTTAGCCTAGTAGTTCTTGTATATGGTTAAATTGGCTGAATAGTTCGTACATATGTTAAAGGAGGTTTAAACTGTTTTTTAATGCATTAAAGTAATCTCGGCTAAATTGAGTTTTTGTTGTAGTTGTCTTGGCTAACTGGTTCTTGTGTATGCTAAAGTAGTTGCCTTGGTTAAATTAGTTGTTTTGTATACCACTACGGACTTGGCTGAATCGTCGTATATAGTCCTTTGTATTGGTTAACTAGCTCTATACTCCAAAGTAGATCAGGCTCGATGGTTTTTGTATATTCTAAAGTAGTCATCTAAGCCAAATAATTGTATATGCTCAGGTAGTTGGGTTGGCTGAGAGATTCTACTATATACGCTAGAGAGGGTGTTGGTTAAATGATTTTTATATGTGGCAAAATCTTGGCTAAATAGTTTTTTTTTCTAGGCTAATGTGGGCCCTACTTAAATAGTTTGTCTTAAAACAGTCCAGGCTAAACGGTTCTAGTTCATCCTTTAGTAACTGTCTTTTGTATTGTTTGACACAAATCTAAACGTTTCGATAGCACTTACGGTTATCGTCCTCAGTGGTAATCAAATCGAGAAGATAATACAAAATATTATTTTTGACGGTGAAATTTAGGTGACACATGTACAAGCGAAGAAAAAAACTATAGGCAACAGCGATGCATTGGGATTTTTATTTCTGAAGGGTCACAAATGGTTTAGTTTATTTCAAAATCTAATTCTTTGAACGGGTACACTTTTGATTTTTATTTAAAAACATGAGCTAACCAATAAACCAGATTAAACAACACGAAAAGAACGGGAAAGGTTATCCTGGACATCACGTCAATAGTGCAACCTGACGATCGAGTTTTGATGTTCTTTTGTGACTGCAGCTTATAACGATTGATTAACAAAGTCTGCAAATTAAAAAAAATATTATGGCTAAGACTAAAGATGCCTACCGTATCATTATCATTTTCCTGGATTTTGTTTATATTTTTTTGATAAATATGGTGGACAGCAAAAAGTTCTAACAATGCCGCAAAAACGAACATCATACAAATTCCTGTCCAAACATCAATTGATTTTGTATAAGAAAATTGTGGTATTGTTGAATTTATGAGTGAAGTTTGTATCACAAGTACAAATAATGACGATAATCCTAAAATAATTGGTATTTACCAATGATGGTGAGCAAACAGTGTACAGTAACTTACCCACTATCATTCTGACTTGAATTGCTGAAGGACTAAACCAAAACGATAACCAGGAGATTATGACTATCATGCAGCTTGGTATGTACGTTTGGATTAGAGAAAAGGAAAAATTTCTCTTAAAATGTAAGGTTATTTGTAAGCAACTGTAATCGGCTAAAAAATTGTGGATGAGTTATGCGATTTAAGGTTTTTGGTTCATTACCATTTGAATAACGACTCGTGCAATCATGAGCAGAATACTTGTTCATAGTAAACTTTCCTAGCTGCGGTAGATTACGTTGAACATTAACTGGTTCATGTTCAATCCATCGTAAAACTATCTTCTTGGTATTTTGGTCATCTAAAATTTGTCGCTGAGTATAACGAATTTTTTTAAATTAAAAGCATTACAAGTTTTTATTTTTATTTCACAGATTTGCTTATCGAATGGGTAGAATATTAAATCCATTGGGCAATACATGGTCAGTGAGTATCTAAAAAATCGTACATAGTTTACTGTTTTAATTAATGTACGTTCAATCACCTCTTCTTATATAATACAGTTCCTTCTGGAAAAATTTTATAAACAGCAGTATGGTCTAGTAGATGACTATCAAGTTTATTAATAAAAACCAATTCAGGTTCCCATATTTGGTTTGATCTTCTTAGTGTAATACAGTCAGTGGAATTTGAGTGATTGTATTTTAAACGACTGTCAGTCCATTCTTGTCGTAAACTTAAATGAACGTTGAATTGCTAAAATTGTTTTATTATTCTTTCGTGTAGTTTAGTAACATAGCTTACCGATCTTTCATCATCTAAAGGTGATATAAAAAAAATATATGCCTTGGCATATATCATTGTAGCGAGAGTAACTAAAAAAAGATGTCTAAATGGGGTTGTATATACATTACATTTATTTATATTTTTATATATTAATTTATTACTTAGAACTGATCTCGAAAATGATTGGTGTATGTTTATATTCACTGTAAAATATATTTAGAGCATTTTAAACATTTTGTGTCAAAAAAAACGGAATTTCCTTTTTTAATACATATTTTTTTATTTCTTAAGCTATTTCATTGATTTTGGTTTTGTTTGGAAGATGAAGACACATCACCAACCTATTATTTTCGCGATTTGTTTAAAAAACAAAATGGGTGACACATTCAAACTTTACCAAAATTTATAACTAGTTGGAACTGTTTCGAGTCGCACTGTATATGTTTGCAAGATACTTTCCGAAAGCTTGGATATTTGTGAATAGAACGAGAGGTCGAACATGGAAATCGGTCAAAAACTTTCTGACGTATTGCACGACAAAGGCAAGTACGTTTTAACATATTAACTCCTATTTTCTTTCGATATTCTTTAAACAAAGCAAGTTCTTTGTGAAGGATAACAAACACTAACTTAAGGTAAAAAGAGGATTAAAAGTTAATATGACCACCATTAGTTTCAACTACTTAAGGTTAAGAAATAAAAAATAAAATATTAAAAAAGGAAATTCCGGATTTTTTCACCCTATTTTTTAAGTAGATTAATCATGCACAATACTAAACCTGATCCAGTTTAACCAACTACCCATTATAACTAAAAATGTACAAAATTTATAAACCTTCATGGAACTTAAATTACCGATCACTGTATATATGTTTGTTGGAAACGTTTCCTATATAGAATAGTATGACAAATTTTGATATAGACTGAAATGAAATGCAAAATTTCTGAATCACACATTAGAATATTTTAACAACTTACTGCCTTATTTATTTTGGAGGTAGTTCTATTTCTAAGTTCGTATCGATAGGTACTAAACATGTTAGTTAATGAATTTTATTGCTCATTATAGGCAATATACCTTAATTAAGTTTAAATTAATGGCTTTAACACATCCATTTTTACAATTTATTAAGTACTTACTTGTATCATGTAATAACGTAAATTCTATCACTGAGTAAAATATTGTAAATTACTTATATTTTAATAGATTTAGATAGACAAATATTCAACTTTCGACTCAGTGACTGAAGAAATTACAATTTCTCAATTACTCTATTTGGAATCATTTATAAAATGTAATCTCAATTACGAATTTTTAAAATTACGTATATTGTTAAGTCAAAGTAGTTAATAGATTAATACACTACTTGATTATAATACATGATGCATATGTATATGCAATAATGTCATAGTATATAAACATAAGCACATATACTATAATATAGTATTAGATACATAAGCTGCACATTAAGTCTATTATAAAATACATTGTACATAAGTTCATATAGTTTCATTACATAAGTACTATAGTATAAGTACATAAGAGACATATATTATTCAACTTTATAGTATTAACAATATACTTAATTGTATAAGTAATTTAACAATCACATAAGTATTCATAGTACATAGTACATAAGTACATAAGTACATACGTACATAATTACATAAGTACATACTACATAAGTACATAAGTACATAAGTACTAGTATAAGTACATACATCATAAGTACAGACATAAGTTATCATACGTACAGTAATAAGTACTAAGTACTAAGTACAGTAACAAGTACAAGTACATAAGTACATAAGTACATAAGTACATAAGTACATAAGTACTAATAAGTACATAAGTACATAAGTACATAAGTACATAGGTACATAGTACATATACATAGTAACTATAAGACATAAGAATAAGGACATAAGTAAGAAAGTACATAAGTTGATTGTATAACTTTCTGCACCCACATAGATGTAGGTTGAAAGGTAAAAATCTGGCATTAGGATGTTTCATTTTATGTAATTTGCGCTGTGTTGTGGGACCTCGCTTTGCTCATCGCTTTCGTGAGAATAATGGAACTTTTAGTAATTATTTACTTAAACTGCTTCTATGGTTGGCACTTACTACCCACAGGGAAAAAAATACGGTATGCATACAGTTTTTGTTTTGTTGCGTCGTGTGCTAAAGATTCATTTACCACAGGCGCCAGTTACTTTCATGCATAAGTGCATAAGTCCATACGTGCATAAGTGCATAACTGCATAAGCGTATAAGTACATAAGTACATAATTACATAAGTACATAAGTACATAAGTACATAAGTACATAAGTACATAAGTACATAAGTACATAAGTACATACGTACATACGTACATACGTACATACGTACATACGTACATACGTACATACGTACATAAGTTCAAAGTACATAAGTACATAGGTACTAACAAGCACATAAGTACATAAGTCATAAGTGCATAACACATAAGCATAAGTACATAAGTACATAAGTACGTACATAAGTACATAAGTACATACACGTTCATACGTATATAGGACATACGTACATAATACATAAGTTCATAACATACGTACATAAGTACATACACATAAGTACATAAGTACATAAGTACAAAACACAACATAAGTCACATAACACATAAGATACATAAACATAAGTACATATACATAAGTACATAAGTACATAAGTACATAATACATAAGTACATAAGACGTACATAAGTACATACGTTCACGTATATAGGTACATACGACATAAGTACATAAGTTCATAAGTTCATAAGTACATAGTACATAAGTACATAACAATAATAATACATAAGTCACATACACAACACATAAGTACGACATAAGTACATAAGTACATAAGTACGTACATAAGTACATATACACGTTCATACGTATAGGTACATACGTACATAAGTACATAAGTTCATAAGTTCATAAGTACATACGTACATAAGTACATAACACATAAGTACATAAGTACAGTACACAATTACACAAGTACATAATGCGTACATAAGTACATAAGTACATAAGAACACAAGTACATAAGAACACAAGTACACAGTCAAAGTACATAAGTACATAAGTACATAAGTACATAAGTACATACGTACATACGTACATAAGTACATAAGTACATGAGTACATACGCACATAAGTACATAAGCACATAAGTACATAAGTACATAAGTACATATGTGCATAAGTCGATTGTATAACTTTCTACACCCACATAGATGTAGGTTGAAAGGTAAAAATCTGGCATTAGGACATTAGGATGTTTCATTTTATGTAATTTGCGCTGTGTTGTGGGACCTCGCTTTGCTCATCGCTTTCGTGAGAATAATGGAACTTTTAGTAATTATTTACTTAAACTGCTTCTATGGTTGGCACTTACTACCCACAGGGAAAAAAATACGGTATGCATACAGTTTTTGTTTTGTTGCGTCGTGTGCTAAAGATTCATTTACCACAGGCGCCAGTTACTTTCATGCATAAGTGCATAAGTCCATACGTGCATAAGTGCATAACTGCATAAGCGTATAAGTACATAAGTACATAATTACATAAGTACATAAGTACATAAGTACATAAGTACATAAGTACATAAGTACATAAGTACATACGTACATACGTACATACGTACATACGTACATACGTACATAAGTACATAAGTACATAAGTACATACGTACATAAGTACATAAGCACATAAGTACATAAGTACATAAGTACATAAGTACATAAGTACGTACATAAGTACGTACATAAGTACATACGTTCATACGTATATGGGTACATACGTACATAAGTACATAAGTACATAAGTACATACGTACATAAGTACATAAGCACATAAGTACATAAGTACATAAGTACATAAGTACACAGTACATAAGTACATAAGTACATAAGTACATAAGTACATAAGTACATAAGTACATAAGTACTGTACATACATAAGTACATAATACATGTTCATACGTATATGGGTACATACGTACATAAGTACATAAGTTCATAAGTACATAAGTACATACGTACATAAGTACATAAGCACATAAGTACATAAGTACATAAGTACACAAGTACATAAGTATGTACATAAGTACATAAGTACATAAGAACACAAGTACATAAGAACACAAGTACACAAGTACACAAGTACATAAGTACATAAGTACATAAGTACATAAGTACATAAGTACATAAGTACATAAGTACATAAGTACATAAGTACATAAGTACATAAGTACATAAGGACATGTATGCATAAGTCGATTGTATAACTTTCAACACCCACATAGATGTAGGTTGAAAGGTAAAAATCTGGCATTAGGACATTAGGATGTTTCATTTTATGTAATTTGCGTTGTGTTGTGGGACCTCGCTTTGCTCATCGCGTTCGTCAGAATAATGGAATTTTTAGTAATTATTTACTTAAACTGTTACTATGGTTGGCACTTACTACCCACAGGGAAAAAAATACGGTATGCATACAGTTTTTGTTTTGTTGCGTCGTGCGCTAAAGATTCATTTACCACAGGCGCCAGTTACTTTCGTTACAGTTCTGAAGACAACCCAAAAACATAAAACTCAAATAATCTAGATACAAGTACATTAATAGATTTCTTAGATAGATAAGCGGCTCAAATACAATGTTGGTACGAGGATGGGGCAATCTCACGGCTAAGTATGCTTGATTTATCGCTTTTATTTTGAATTAAAAATATATCTAGTCGTTAGGTCATGCAAAAATTGTTACAAATAAGCCAAAAATAACATACGTTAAGCTCTACGTCTTGTTGATCTATTATATACTGACAGGATTATTTTTGAATAGTGACTGATTAATTCGTAAAGGTCGTTGCCGCTTATAAAAGAAGTTACCCTTGACAGAAAGTATTAATACGTCTAACGTCTGGATATATCTTTAAATCGAAAAGGCGATAAATCAGGCACACTGAGCTGTGAGGTTTTCTCATGCTCGCGCTAAAATTGTATTTTAACCATTTAAGTGCCTAATCTAGTATTCAATATGTTCTTACATTGTTGTAACAAGAGTAACTGGTGCCTGTGGTAAATCCATCTTTAGCGCTCTACACAGTAACACAAAAACTGTATTAATACCCCTTATTTCATTGCTTGTGGATAGTAGACGCTATGACTAGTAAGCAAAAGTTTCATGTTGTGCGACGAGGGCGATAAGGGAAGCTATGTCGTACAAGACAGTGCGAATCACACACAATGAAACGTCCTAATGCACTAATGCAAGATGATTACTTAAGTGCTATGCAAATTGCATTTGTCGCGAGCGCGCGCGTGTGTGTGTGTGTGCGCGCGTGTTCGTATGCGTGTAGACGTGTGTGTGTGCTTGTGCGTATGCGCGACTGCGTGCGTGTGTGTTGCTGTTAGTGTATGTATTTATGACTATGATCGTGCCCATGTCCGTGTCCGTGTCAGCGTCAGTGTCCCTGTCTGTGTCGGATTTGACGTTGGTATCTGTGTATCTCTCTCTCTCTCGCTCTCACTCTCTCTCCCCCCCCCCTCTCTCTCTCTCACTGTCTGTCTGCCTGTCTGTCTGTCTGTATGTCTATCAGTATGTCTATCTCTCTGTCTGCCTCTCTGTCTGTCTGTCTGTCTGCCTGTCTGTCTGTCTGTCTGCCTGCCTGTGTGCGTGCGTGGGTGTGTGTGTGTGTGTGTGTGTGTGTGTGTGTGTGTGTGTGTGTGTGTGTGTGTGTGTGTGTGTGTGTGTGTGTGTGTGTGTGTGTGTGTGTGTGTGTGTGTGAATGTGTGTGTGTGTGTGTGTGTGTGTGTGTGTGTGTGTGTGTGTGTGTGTGTATGTGTGTGTGTGTATGTGTGTGTGTGTGTGTGTGGTGGTGTGTGTGTGTAGGTGGTGTGCGTGCGTGTGGTGGTGTGGTGCTGGTGTGCATGTGTGTATGTGTGTGTGGTGGTGCCTGTGTGCGTGTGTTGTGGGTGAGTGCGTGCGTGCGTGGGTGCGTGTGTGGGTGTGTGTGCGCGTGTGTGTGTATGTGTGCACGTAAGTGCATGTGTACGTAGATGCTAGTGCCTGTACGTATATGAGGGTTAAAAACTTTCTGTTTTTTGCTAATTCTACATTCGATTTTTTCTACAAATAACATTCTTTCGATAAATAACTTTTGTCTATTTACTAAGAAATATTGGTACAAATATTTTGAAACACTTTCAGTGCCTGTTTGCATAATATGTTCTGTTAATTTTTGTTTTTTTTTTATCATAAGATAATAAGCTAAATGACGTTGAAAAATTTAAATTTTCTGTTCCAATTATTCTTATTAACTACAAATAATCCACTTTATTCATTACAAATAGTGTTGTTTGCAGAAGAAAGGGAACGTAAAATTAGTAAAATACTCAATTTTTAAAATGCATTAGATCATTTTTTTATGGAGAAAAAGCAGGAGAGAGTTTTGAAAAGGAGAAATCTGAGGATTCAGACACTATCGATCACTAGTGTCTGTTGTGAATTAAATAACCTAAATTCTAGGGGCGCCTATTATTATGTTTTCAGGGCGCTCAATCTCCTAGGTGCCGGGCTGGTTATTTCACTCCTTATTACCAAGATTTTGCCATAAACATTAATTAATTCGAAACACTAGCTGTTAAATTTGGCCCTCAAATGTAGTAAAAAGGTTAATTCATGCAAAATCACTTTAAATGATCATGTTAGACAGCTTTAGGGTTTTTAAAGAAATGCTAAACTACTATCGTACGTTTATTTAATCATTTATAAGTTGAAATAAATAAGTAAATAATTTAAGGTAGTTGTGTAGGTTGAATATTGGCGTTATCACTAGGTTTCCAATAAGGACTTGGCCCATGGCCATCTGGAACCTTTTTTTCATCCACAAAATTATCACGATTATCATACAGTTCAAAAACTTCAGGTTGATCAAGCGAATTTTGAATTATACTCTTTTCCTCTATATTTACTTTCAAAGTATCTTTACTTGACTGAACCGTTTCCTCCATCTTTTCTCTAACATCTTCAAGAGTTTTCTTTACCGAATCAACTTTCTGCTGAATTTTTGGTTTTAAATCAAGCACATCTTTTGCTAATTTTCTCACTGTGTTTTTGACATCGTCAACAGCGTCAGATGCGACTTGCAAAATTACACCCTTCTTCCCAGAATCTGTACAGTGGTATTGATTAATTACGCTTAAACTGAACGGGTTTATGTTGTATGCTGAAAGCCTGTTGCGAATCTGCGAAAAAATGAATGAACTCGAATCAGTATACCTTTAAAAGCTTACCTTCTCAATATATTCGATATCAAGACTTGGCGTTCTTGATAAAATTTGGGCTGACCATTTTCGTAAACGGGAGAAAGTCAGTGGATACGTTTTACAAGAAAAAATAGCAGCGCAATTGTCGTAATCAGTCATAAAAACAGTAAATTTAGATGATCCAATTTCTGAAAAACATATTCTTATCATAATAAAATACTTATCTTTTTTGGGTTTTTTAATGTTGTATTTTAAATTATACAATCTCAACGTTTCGATAACACTTACAGTTATCTTCGTCAGTAGTAAAATCTATTAAAATTGTTATAGATGTTGAACACAATTTTGTCAATGTTGAAAAATAAAAATATAAACATCATAATAATGGTGAAAGATTACATTTTCATATCTTTATCATGTTTAGAAGAGTTTAAAGGGCGGGAGACTATTACCGTATGGAACATGGAGATTCATTACAGCTGGAGTTTTCTCATTTTCTACACCAAGTTCACCAGTAACTCTATGTTGATGTCCAAGACCAACCCAATTTGCCAATTTTGAACTTGGATATGTTTCTGTCAAAAGGTAATACCCTGGATGGCCTTCTTTCTCTGTGATGTTGTACATTAAGCAGGGGCTGTCCGTTGAAGTCCTTTGAATTGCGTACCACACACCTAAAAACTGTATAAACATTGCATAGATTTATTTTTTATAATGGGCACGACATACCTTATTCATTGAAAAGTCGGGTTGTGGATCGATGTGTGGGCATTTTCCGAAACTGTGGCTGTCTGCACTAACACTGATATGAGTTAATGCAAATGCGAAAAGAAGTGAAATTAGTGCAGACATTGTCACTAAGAGATTAAAACTTACTATGTGTGTTTGTGTTTATACAAACTCCTTTATAGTATAATGTGAATCTTTTCCAAGAACATGGCAAAGTTCAATGATTTTCTTTATCGTCTGGTAGATAAGATTCTTATAAATTTGTTAAGCATCTGTATTAGCGTTGGAAAATTTATTTGTCATTTATTTACTGGGATTGTTTTTCTTTTATGTGAAATTGCACTTATATTACATAATAGGGTTTTACTTACTTTTAACGTAAGTACTCAAAGTTTTTGTCAAATAAAAATTTTTATTAAATATGCTTAATGCATCCTTATTTAATGTGAAGCGTTTGAAATTTATTATCAAATAGTTAGGTGCGGAGAATAGAGATGGTAAAATAACACTCAATATAACTGCAGAAAGGAAGTGTAAGCTGTAGTCATTTCACGAGTAATTAGACCTCTGTAATATGGCCGCCATTTAAATTTGTCATCACATAAAGCGCGGGAGCACTCATTGGCGTAGTACCTTTTGTTATATAAAAAAGTGAAAAACTTATTTGAATAAATTTATTATTAATAAATTCGCCATCACCACGCTCACCTAGTATTATTATTATATACTATTTTAATACAAATTAAAAAAATGAACAAGTAGTAAATTATTTTTTATTAATAATTATGGCGTAGTTAAAAATCGCAGAATTATAAACATTTAAAATAAATTTTTATCCACTCATCGCTGTGATAATAACAGTTAAAATATGACAATTAAGAAAATATTGTATAATCTTACTATAACTGTACAAAGTTTCAATGAAGTTCTCGTCTTCAGTTAAAACAAAACTTTCTTCCATTTTAGTATAAAACTACACAATCACTACAACCGTTACAAATTATTGTTTACAGTATAATGGCAAAATGGAAAATTGTTTCACATTTATAAGCAAAGCAAGTGGTCATTAATGATTTCTAGTTCACATTATGCTAATGGTGTAATTTGCAGTTTCAACATTAATTACGAATTAGTAATGGTAAATTTTCAGAAATTCTTAACAATAATGATATTTGTTTGGAACATTCTTTTATTTTAACGATGTTTATTTCTTATAATAATTCATTTAATTGAAAAATTTTCAATTTTACTAACCTGTTACCTCTCCGCGTGATACGCTACTGAATTGGCATATAATATTTTAAGACGTTTGAAGGTCGTATTTGTTATTATATTTGTCTTTTACTATTATAATGTTGTAGGAAAGGATGGAAAATGCGGTTCAGAGTAGCCAACTGAAATATCCTTTCATTACAATGTTACACTTATAGCATTTTAGTTATTTTATAATTGGATGTTGTTAATAGTGGAATGGTAGCCATATTATAGAGGTCTAATTATTCGTGAAATGCACTTTAGCCGGGTCTTTTTGAATAATGTGTATTAAACTTGTGTATAATTAGCCATTTTGCATCGTTGAGACTAAATTTTGCGCACCAGCACCAATAGGAAAGAAGTTATGTGAAATTACACTGACACCGCTAGCTTAATAGCCGTGAAATTGTGCGTCAATAGATTTTTTCTTATGCAGTAACTAGGCACAAATTATGCCTCGCTAAAATAAAATTTTCACTCCCATAGGTAGTTATTGCAATAATTACATTGACAAGGTTAACTTCATAGCTTGATTGCTAAATTAATTTTTTGTTGCATGATAATTAGGTATCTATTACGCCTTTTATTATAAAAATTACATCGATATGGTTAACTGACAAACACGAACTTGAGAATAAATAATTCTTTTCTTATGTAATAACTAGGGGGCCATCATCCGCTATTTGTGACGTTAAAAATATTTTTGCGGAGTCGGACATTTGAGCGCGGCCGTTTGGACGCGAAGACACTTGGGCGCAAGGCCATTTGGTCGCGATACATTTGAACACGAGAACAGGTAGGTTATAGGGAATATTTTTAGAATTAATCTCATAACAGTTTCAATAAATAATTAGATTATTCTTTCAATATTGTTTGATTAATTAATTACATTAACTTTCAGGATACATAATAATTTAACAGCTGTTTGTTCATTTATGCCAAATTTAAATTATTCTCTCCTAATGTGTTCCTAACTCCCAACGTTGACCCTTTCTCACGCCTAAGTGTCCCCGTGCCCAAACGGCCGCTCCCAAATGTCCTAGACCGGTATTTTCACCCTTATAGTTATTGTAAAAATTACATCGACACGGCTAACTTTACCGAGCACTGAAATTCTACGCAAATCAATTTTTTGTTATACTGTAATAGATTTATTTAAATGTACTGCTATTTACTTATTTACTTGCTTAATGTGTATTTTGCTTATTTTTATTTTATTATTATTAAAATTCCACTTCAACCATTATAGATATATTTACATTTGATTATATTTAAGGCATTTTCTAACATTATGTCTATACTAATTTTTTTAAATATTAATTTAATTAAATTCTACGTTATTCCTACTAATCTCAACCCAAAGTGAACTCGAACTCGTATTCTCCGTTAAATAAGCTTATCGTTACAAATTACTACCCAGCTAGTAGAATAGTGGTGATACGACCTGCTTAGCATTCGGGAGGTAATGGGTTTGATTTCCGTTCCCTCCTGCCTTGTATGAGGTTTTTTCAGGAGGTTTTCCTCATACATACAGGATGGCGCATTAGTGTGGCAAAGTTCCATACATCCTTTATTTAAAGAGATACAAAAAAAATTAAATACAAAAGTTGTAAGATATGTTCTGGTGCATATTCCAAAAATATTTTTAATTATACAGGGTAGATCATAAAAGCTAAGAAGTAATTTTAAATTTTTTTTTTAAATAGAAAACCCTATGTATTATTACATATTTAGATTCTACATACAATTTTAGACACATTTTATGTATAATGTCCTATACCTAAGTCTAACCTGTTTTGACAAATTTCAAATTTTTGTCAAAAATGACGTTTGCAGGCCAAAACATAGATGGAAATCTTTTCTAAACGAAGCCTTTATCAATTAGTTATGGTTGGTTTCCTTGGAAATAGGGACCTACTCTAATGGGCTGTATTGATATTTTTGTAATACATTCATATAGGGTGATCAAAATGGACAATAAAAGTAGATTAAAAAACCTATAAAGTCATTTTTTAAATGAAACCCTCTATTTTTTAATTCTATTTTATTTAGTATTAAAAATAAGGGTGACTTTGTATAAGAGTGTATATTCCAAAAATTGTAGTTTTGAAATAATGACAATTTTTATTGTAAAAAGGATATACCGCTTTCAAGTTTTGTTGTTAGTTGGCCGTGACGGCGGAGCGCGGCGAAACAAAAAAACGAGCACTTCAGATCGAAATATTTCAATTTATTCAACCCCATATAAATAATTATTTTATTAAACGAACTTAAAGTAAAGACAATATTTTTTGATTCAACAAATTATGTCCTAATCCTAATCATAAACTTAACACCTCTAATGTAACTAAACCTGTAAGTAATTATACAGATAAAAGTACTAGAAACACGTCAAATACGTACTGCCTAATAAGTTGTTCGAAATGTCCGCCTCTTTCTTGAAGACACAATGCAATTCGTCTCTCAAATTCGCTGCTTAAATTTCTACACATTTCAACACTAATGTTTTGAAAGCAATTTCTAATCCTAATCTTCATGTCTTCCTTGTTGTAGGCGGTATTTTATAAACCTGCTCTTTGACGTACCCCATATGCTAAAGTCCATTTTAGTAAGATCTGGGGATCTAGTAGGCCAAGCAACAGGCCCTCCTCCCAATCCAACATTCTGAATATCTAGCATTTAAAAAGTTATTATCGGACCTGTATGATGTACTGGGTCCCCATCATGAAGAAATCAGATTTTTGTTGCGTATCCTGTGGTACTTGACGCAACAAATTAGGTAGATGGTTTTGCAGAAAGTCCAAGTATACTTCCCTGTTACTCGTGATCAAAAAATATGGTCCAATTACATGATTACCGACAACACCTTCCCAAACATTTAAAGACCATCTAGTTTGAGAAGTATATCTTACAAAATGTGGATTTTCTGTAGAATAGTAATGAAAATTGTGTCTGTTTACACTCCGTTTCTGTGAAATGTGGCCTTATCTGTAAATAAAATCAAATGAACAAAATTTCTTTGTTGGTTTATTTTGTTTTGAGTCCATTGACAGAATTCCAGTCGTCTTTGATAATCTTCAGGAACCAACTCTTGAAGTAGTTGAATGTGATAGGGGTGCATTGTTTGAGACTTGAATATCCGCTGTACCGTACGTCGTTCAACACCAACCTGCTGAGAAATGGGTCGTTGTCCAATATATGGATTTTCGGTAACTGTTAATAGTACATTTAATTGATTTTCCTCAGTCTGTGCACGTTTTTTCCTAGTATTTTTTACATAACACATTGCCAGAACGCTACAAAAGCTTTTCAAATGCCCTTCTTTCAGGTTGCCGTCTATCTGGAAACCGTTGTTGATACAGTCTTCTTGCTAAGAGCGTATTATTATCACTAGCTCCCAAAACAAAAATCATATCAACCATCTCGGCTTGCGAAAAATCCATTATTTACAATTTCAATTCAAGTTTTAAGTCAATTTGCTATAAAATACACTAATGCATCACACAAATTATCAACTAACAATAAATAATGACGTTTCTGATGATCTCTATTATTTTTATATGCTGCGCCTCGCCGTCACGGCCAACTAACAACAAAACTTGAAAGCCGTATAGCCTTTTTACAATAAAAAAATGTTAAATTGTCATTATTCCAAAAACTACAATTTTTTGGAATATACACTCTTATACAACGTCAACCTTATTTTTAATGCTAAATAAGATAGAATTAAAAAAATAGGGGGTTTCCATTAAAAAAAAATGACTTTGTAGGTTTTTTTGAATCTACTTTTTATTGTCCATTTTTGATCACCCTGTATGAATGTATTACAAAAATATCAATACAGCCATAACTAATTGATAAAGGCTTCGTTTAGAAAAGATTTCCATTAATTAATTAAATGCTCGAATAAACCTCCATTCTCTTGCAATAATTGAATAGATGGTTGATTGGCAAAGGCCTAGTTTGATATAAATTTAATTGTGTAATTTGACACTTTCTCATTGGCAGATTATAAACATCTGATATATGGTTGAAAAGCATTTTTATGAAGAATTCAAAATGCGAGATGATAAGGAACTCTTGTGATGCAGTGCTAACTCGATGCAGATGGTGTTTGCAGGAGAATGAAGGTTTATTCGAGCATTTGATTAATTAATAGTAAAATTCAGTATAATATTAAATTTTATTTTTGTTGTTTTTGTCACTTTTATTATTATGATTTATGTTAATAATCAATAATATTGTTCTCAATAGTTAGTTTAATTTGTAGATTAATTTTCATTTAATTAAAATACATAATATGTCAAGGTTGCTTTGATATAAATTTAATTGTGTAATTTGACACTTTCTCATTGGCAGATTATAAACATATGATATATGGTTGAAAAGCATTTTTATGAAGAATTCAAAATGCAAAAATCCAATATGGCGTCCATAAGAAAATCGAAAGTTGCGTGCATTATCTCAAAATCTAGTAGGCCTAGATTTTTTCAAAATCATTTTGAAATCCTCGCTACCTGTTACCCCATCTTGCAAAAATCGTGGATGTATCTCTTGCAAGAAACAAGATATAGCGATTTTTAGAAAACGCATATTTTCAGTTATCACCCTGTCTAGCAAATGGAAGGATTTTTGACATTTAACCATGGTTACTTCTTGGGCATATAATGACGCAACTTTTCTCCATTTAACCATCTTCGTATCTCTAACGGTTTCCAATATCCCCATGCATTTCATCTTAAACTGGACACCTGTATATATATATATATAT
Organism: Vesta saturnalis; assembly: GCA_036346205.1. Taxonomy (NCBI): domain Eukaryota; kingdom Metazoa; phylum Arthropoda; class Insecta; order Coleoptera; family Lampyridae; genus Vesta; species Vesta saturnalis. The sequence goes on from JARFJB010002086.1 coordinate 787,120, forward strand.
ATATATATATATATATATATATATATATATATATATATATAAAGATATGAAGTCAGCCTTGTGGATGTAACTTTTGTACTAAATTATTTCTTATGGGAGAGCAACATTTTATTTTAGAGACGCAAAATGGAAAATAATTGGCACCCAATTATAGCATAATAAAAAATGGATTTATAGAAAACTTCATGTCTGTGAAGTTAGCCGTGTCGTAATTTTTGCAACTTATTTCCTATATGGTGCAAAATTTTATTTTAGCAGCGCAAAACGACGCATAATTGGAGGCTAATTATGGCACAAGAAACAACTGAACTATGCGGAAATACAGGACTATGAAGTGTCGATCTAACTTTACAATCACTTCCTTCTTTTAAAAATACAAAATTTTACATTAATGATGCAAAACTGCACATAATGTGTGCACAATTATTTTTCAAAAAAAGATTAATCTATTCATAAGATTATAAATGCTTGCCTCGCTGATGTAATTTTTGGAATATCTTATTATTTCCTGTGGAGGGGCAAAAACACAAACATGAACACGAACACGAACACGAGCACGGACACGAGCACGAGCGCGATCACGAGCGCGAGCACGAGCACAAACACAAGCACAAGCGCAAGCACAAGCACAAGCACAAGCACAAGCACAAGCACAAACACAAACACAAGCAATCGTAAACGCTAACGCAAACACATACACGCGCACACGCACAACACACGCACACACACGCGCACGCACGCACACACATTATGGCAGATCTCTACGAAACTTTTTCATTTTAGAATAATCACGAAACCAAGCAGCTTTCGATGAATTACAGATTCAAGCATAATAAAAAATAAAATTTTACTAATATATAGATTGATTTGATCGTTTGTTACCAGAAAATCAAGCCTGCGATCGACCTATTAGATGCCGGAATTGTGGTTATGCAGGAAAGGTATGTACTAAAAAGCAGAATTACTATCGGAAGAATTGAAGAATATGAATTATCAGAAAATGAAGCTCATTAATATATATTTTTCAGAAAGGATCCAAGCAGGAAATATAGAACAATGCTGTGTTATGTGTAAGTTTGAAAATAAACATTTGACATTTGAAATATCAAATATTTACGTTACAAACCTTCATTAATTTATCATGAAATTACGATTATTTAAATTTTATGCATTTTATATATTTATTTGAACAGGTACAAGTAAACAAAACTAAGGCAGTTGTGTAGGTTGAACATTGCTGTAACCGCTAGCTTGTCCATGGGGATTTCCTCCTTGTTCACCTGGACCTTTTCCTACGTTTTTACTACTATTATCAGATAGCCCAAAAACTTCAGGTTGATCAAAAGAGGTTTGGACTATATTCTTTTCATCTTTATTTACTTTCGAAGTATCTTTACTACTCTGAACTGTTTCTTCCACTTTTGCGCCATGAGTTTTTGTCGAATCAACGTGATGTTCCGGCTCTTCATTTTCATCATCGTCACAGTGGTGGTGACTAATTCTGCTTAAACTGAACGGGTCTATGTTGTATGCTGAAAGCCTGTTGCGAATCTGCGAAGAAGTGAGTTAACTCAAATAAGTGTACCTTTAGAAACTGACCTTTTCAATATGTTCGATATCAAGTGTTGGCGTCCTTGATAAAATCTGGGCTGACCATCTTCGTAAACGGGAGAAAGAGAGTGGATACGTTTTACAAGAAAAAATAGCAGCGCAATGCTCGTAATCGGTCATAAAAACAGTGAACTTAGATGACCCAATTTCTGTAAAAAGATATTTTTGTTATGGGATATGCGTGGTCATGTAGTGTGGGGGTATTACCGTATGGAATGTCGAGGTCCATTACTGCTGGTGTTTTCTCATCTTCTGCACAAAGTTCCCCAGTGACTGAATGGTGACTTCCAAGACCAACCCAACTTGCTAATTTCGATTTTGGATATGTTTCCGTCAAGAGGTAATGTCCAGGATAGCCTTCTTTATGTGTGATGTTGTACATCAAACAGGGACTGTCTGTTGAGGTTCTTTGAATTGCGTACCATATTCCACAAAACTATAAAAATGGTTTATTATAAGTCCTGTTAGGAACGAATCAGTTCAAAAGTAAACATGTAATTAAAAATTATTATTAATTTTATTAAATACATAAATAACAAGCTTACCTCGAGTAGGTTTGAACCTACATCCTATACTCTAGCTATACTCTAGTTTAATTTAATTTTTTTAATAGGAAAGGCTTACCTTATCCATGTCAAAATCTGGTTCTGGATCGACGTGCGGGCATTTTCCTAGGCTGGTGCTGTCTGCACTAACACTGGTGTAAGTCAATGCGAAAGCTAGAACGAGTGAAATTAATGCAGACATTGTCACTTACAAATTTAATGTTACTGTCTGAGGTTGTAGAAGCTCTTTTATAGTATAACGTATTTCCCAACAATGTATCAAAGTTCAAAGATTTTCTCTATCGCCTGGTCGATAACATTTATATAAATTCATGTTTATTGCCGATAAACATTGTGTATGTTAATGTTTGGAAAATTGGATTATTTTATTTATTTACTGGAATTAGGAGCACGTTAAGATAAACAATTTTTTCAACAGCGTGACGAAAATAATGAAAGTTTTCTGAAGCTGTTCTGTTATTTCCGTTTATTACTTTTTGTCTTCATGTTTTAAATTCTGTTACATTAAATTGAAATTATATTACATAACAGAATTTTATTTGGCTAAGTTATTGCAAAATTTACTTAAAATATTTATCAAAATGTAAAAAAATTTATTAATTAAATTTTGTACTACGTTTTTTATGAAACTAATCATTAAACGATTAAATCCTGTTTAAGTTTAATTGTTATAAGTACTTAAATATTACTTATTGTTTTTGCAACATCCGTTTTGTAATAAAACGGCGTTTTCGATTTACGCTATGAACTGATATCACACCAGATCAATCGGTCCGTTCGTTGTACTAGTGAAATAGGTACTATGAATTAAGGGTATTGTCTAATGAAAATGGTCAATTTTTCAATTTTTTTATATTTTCTTAACCCTTGTATTTTTATGAACACAAAAAACACATTAGAACTGATTTCTGATACTTATATACAGGGTGCAGCATTAGTGCGTCGAAGTACGATATATCCGTTATTAAAAGAGATATCAAAAAAAGTTATTTACAAAAATTATAGGCAACTTCAAACTCCACATTATAAAATTATTTTCGTATTTACAGGGTGTTACATATTACCAGGGTGAACCAAATATACCTTTTTTTTAAATGGGACACCCTATATATTATTTCAAATTTAGATTAAGCTCATATCCTCTATACTTCCAATATAGGGTTTCATTACGTTATACAGGGTATTTCAAAAGTTATGGTCAATTGTACACGAAAATTATTCTCAATTCAACGTCCTGTATACCATAGACAGAACAACCTAACAATAATTGTTTCCAGGCATAACTTTTTCACATTGGTACAGTATTGCGAGAAAGTGCTATTTCTTTATTATTGCACAAATTTAATATAGAGCGAGCCAAAGCTCGAACACATGATTTTGTCAATTTTTTCAAATGAATCACCCTGTATTTTATTTTAAAAAGTGAAAATACACTTTATGTTCTTTCATGTATGTGAGCGTGTGAGTGTGTGAGTGTGTGAGTGTGTGAGTGTGTGAGTGTGAGTGTGTGAGTGTGTGAGTGTGTGAGTGTGTGATGAGTGTGAGTGTGATGGAGTGTGTGAGTGTGATGAGTGTGTGGTGTGTGAGTGTGTGCTAGTGTCTGATGATGAAATGGAGTGTGTGAGTGTGTAAGTTGTGAGTGTGGTATGAATGTGAGTGTATGTAGTGTGTATGTGTGAGTGTGATGTAGTGAGTGTGCGAGTGATGAGTTGTGATGTGACGTGATGTGAGTAGTGTGGTGTAGTGTGTGAATGTGTGAGTGTGGGTTGTGGAGTGTGAGTGTGTGAATTGATGGTGTTGTAGTTTAAGTGTGAATTGAGGATGTTATGTGTGTGTGAGGGTGAGTGTGAGTGTGTGAGTGTGTGAGTGTAGTGAGTGTGTGAGTGTGTGAGTGTGTGAGTGTGTGGAGTGTGTGAGTGTGTGAGGTGTGAGTGTGTGAGTGTGTGAGTGTGGGTGGTGGAGTGTGTGAGTGTGTGGAGTGTGTGAGTGTGTAATGTTGTGGTGTGTGATGTGTGAGTGTGTGAGTGTGTGTGGATGTGATGTGAGTAGTGTTGAGTGTGGTGGTGTGTGAGTGTGTGAGTGGTGGTGGTAGTGGGAGTGTGAGATGTGTGAGTGTGTGAGTGTGTGATGTGAGTGTGTGAGTGTGTGAGTGGTGAGTGTGAGTGGTGGTGTGAGTGTGAGTGTGGTGAGAGTGTGAGTGGTGAGTGTGTGAGTGTGAGTGTGGAGTGTGTGATGTGTGTGAGTGTGAGATGTGATGTGTGTGTGATGTGAGTGTGTGAGGTGTGAGTGTGTGAGTGGTTGTGAGTGTGTGAGTGTTGTGAGTGTGTGGAGTGTGTGAGTGTGTGAGTGTGTGAGTGTGTGGTGTGTGAGGTGTGATGTGTGAGGTGTGTGGTGTGGTGTGAGGTGTGTGAGTGTGTGAGTGTGTGAGTGTGTGAGTGTGAGGTGTGTGAGGTGTGATTGTGAGTGTGTGAGTGTGTGAGTGTGTGAGTGTGGTGAGTGTGTGTGAGTGTGTGTGAGTGTGTGGAGTGTGTGAGTGTGTGGAGTGTGTGGTGTGAGTGTGAGTGTGTGAGTGTGTGAGTGTGAGTGTGTGGTGTGTGGTGTAGTGTGTGAGTGTGGTGTGAGTGTGTGAGTGTGTAGTGTGTGAGTGTGGAGTGTGTGGTGTGTGAGTGTGAGTGTGTGGTGTGTGATGTGTGATTGTGTGTGTGTGTGATGTGTGAGTGTGTGATGTGTGTGTGTGAGTGTGAGTGTGTGTGGTGTGTGTGTGTGAGTGTGAGTGTGTGGTGTGTGATGTGTGTGTGTGATGTGTGAGTGTGGTGTGTGAGTGTGATGTGTGTGTGTGTGTGTGTGTGGTGTGGTGTTTGTGTGATGTGATTGTGATGTTGTGGTGTGTGTGTATGTGCTGCGTGTTGTTGTGTAGTGTGTGTGGATGTGCGTGTGTGTGCGTGGTGTGTGTGTGTTATGTAGTATGTGTGTTCATGTGTGTGTGTGTGTGTGTGTGTGTGTGTGTCTGTGCGTGCGTGCGTGTTTGTGTCTGTGTGTGTCTCTGAGTGTGTGTGGTGAGTGTGTGTGTGTGTGTGTGTGTGTGTGTGTATCTGTGTGTTTTTGTAGATAATATATTCCTTAATTTAACGCAGTTTTCCGTTGCTCTATTCTACTGTCGTTTCTGATTATTGTGTTTCAGTGAATCTTCCCCCCTTCCCCCTTGTGTTGTTATACCGGAGTAAGCACAAGAAGGGTGGTGCGGTGTATTAGGGTATGATCAAGTACACCAGAATGAAAATGTACGCAAAAAATGAACTTTAAACCTTGCATTTCCGGGTAAAAGCTTAGTTATATGGACTATTTTGTGCTTAATAGATTGGAATAAAAACATTTGTTCGTACATTATAATTCTTATGTGTTAATATGCATTGTTGGCTGGTGTCTTAAGAGCTAAAATTGTTAATAATATAAAGCTTTGTGCAAACACGTTATTTATATGCTCATCCATACTGAACATTGTGCAGGGTATTCTATTTGATTGTAATAAACAATCTAAACGGGGCAAGGCCACACAAACTTAAAAAATGTAAAATATGTATCTTATTGTTCCTTTTCTAGAGTACAATTGTTGATTAATTTCTACTGTAACACTTCTAGCTAATACAGTTATGATCAATCTAGCGAAGGGGCGATAGCACTGTTACCAATTTTTTAAAGAATATAAAATACACATGCTATTGTTTCTCCTTAGAACTCAGTATTTGGTATTTAGAAACAATTACATATTAACGACGAAACAGCATCTACATTTTGAAAAAAAGGTTAGACTAGTTATCGCGTCCGCAGTTCACTGCCACTTTATATAGCGCATAATTGGACCAATTTTGAAGTGCTATAATAGATTATTATAAGTTTTTGTTATGAACGAATAAGTTCAAAGGTAAATATGTAATTAAAAATTATTATTAATTTTATTAAATATTTATTACGGTTAGAATGTACATCAGTTCTACATACATAAAGACAAAATTTACATCGATTGGGGCTTGAACCTTGATGGCGCAGTTGGTTAGAGCGGTACTCTAGCAAAGTACAGGTCGTAGGTTCAAATCCCACTCGAGGTAAACTTTTTATTTATGTATTTAATAAAATTAATAATAATTTTAATTGCTATAATAGATATTTGGTAATTATTGATTACTTACAATTTACAATTGCATGTGTGCTTTATACGTTTTAACAGTTGGAGGGGCTTCCATACGTAGCCTCCCCCTCCGCCCACAATTTGTTGTTTACACCTGTGCCAATTTCGAAGTAATAAAGGCATGCATATTTTACATTTTCAAAAAAGTTGGTGGACGTGCCATCATGTTCGCAGCTCTCAGCTATTTCATAGTACCCTTACCAACTTTTTTAAAAATGTAAACTATACACGGAATTATTCTTGTTTGTATCTAATTGTGCCCGATATTTCTACTTAAGTACTTCAAATTAAACACATTTCTGATGATTTCTGGCTGTTTGATAAATCAGTGGATATTTGAATAAAAATTCTGCAGAAGTTGAGACAATCATATTGCAAGAAATACAAATTTTGTGCACCATTTAGATGCCCATGAAATCAACGTGGTCCATTTATGAAGTTGCCTATGATAGCGCTCCAAACATTTACACTCCATCGTCTCTGCTGTTTGCGTAACGATGAATGTTATGACGGTTTGGGTTACCACTCTGAGAAATGGTCAGAAATGATACTTTCCGAAAGAAGTTTGGTGGTATCTTTTCCATTTCCAACCCCCAGCAAGATGTTTTCTAGTCTCTAAATCAGGCTCCAACGAAGGATATACTGTAGAAATGATATTATTATTTTTAAACCTTGATATTTTAGTGTAACTAGACGGCTTCACAATTATTCATAACAAAATATTTCATTCATCTTTGCCACTTATCCTCTTCCTCCTTTCACATTCCCTGCCCTAATGAACCTTTCTTTAAGTCTTTCCAAACTTCGAACTGAAGAGTGTATTCTTTCAGGATATCTTTGCTCATATACATTCTCGTTTCTCGTTTCTTGCAAACTGCATATTGACTCACTAAAACCGTATTGATGATATGTGATATCCTCATCAGAGCCACCGTACACATATGTGACAAAATATTTTTCTCGTTTTCATATTTTACCGCGCTAATTAATAAGTTCTTTGTTGTTAATTTGGCTATTCTAATATCGCTTATCATCAGAATGCAACAGTTGCTTGAGAGAAGTTGAGTTGTGTGAATGTGTAGCAGTGATGGATTGGACAAACGGAGCTAAATCAAAGGAGCCACGTGGTACACGCAGTAAACATAAATCATTTTTCTATAAACAAGTAATCGGCCGTAACTATAATTCTCAAAGTATTTTTAAAGCTTACGTTTTTATGGTTGCACATGTACTTTATCAAGTGTTTATTCATAGACACTGAAAATAGTGTTTAAAGTTATTTGTACACACTTGTGGACATTGGGTCTGAAACCCAATTTTATTTTTATTTTTTGATTGGTGGTTTTTCGGTCAGTAATTAATTATTAAAAACTTTTAGTTTTTTTACATTAACTTTCGCTTTATTATGACTCTAAAGCATCTTACCAAAGGTTAAAATAGTGAATTGTCAAATTCTAAAATCGATTTGGCAATCATTTCCAAAATACTTTTGAAGGTTTCAAGTTTAGAATCTAATTTATTTTAAAATATTAACAAAAATTGCTGACAAAAAAAACGTTGATAAAAAACGAAACAAAAGATGGCTAATAAAATGATGGGTTTCCAAAAGGTTGCCAAATGGATCTAACTGATGAAGAATCATCTGAACAGGATTTGGCCAACTGTATGATAGAAGTATTCAGAAAACTATCTTTTGAAGACGTTTCAAACGGATAGTTATGACACCAGGAAAGTTTGACAATTGTTAAAATATCTTCAACAAGTCGAAATTGACTAGTGACTCCAGTGAAATTGAATGAAATAAACATTCTTTTCATTGCAAACATAACCGAAAATCTAAAATAATAGCCGTAATGTTACTCAAACTTTGTTTATAACTTTGTTTATTATGACTCGTTTCCAGCATTTAGAATCGTTTTGGTCCAGATCTTTCAAAGTACCATTAATACTAACGCAATAACCAGAAATCGTTATTTTAATTAAAAAAATTTCCTACATTTTGTCAACAATCTTGACACAACAGCTGATACCAAAAATCGTGACAAGCTCTGGAAAATTCGGTCTGTTATTGTTAATTTTCAAAAAGCTATTTTACTGCTTCCGAGAGAGCAGAACGTAAGCATCGATGAACGAATGATACCTTTTTCGGGAGACGTTGCTAGTCATCAGTACGTTCCACGTAAACCTAACCCGACTGGTTAAAAAAATTATGTGCTAGCGTCTCCCTACGGCTTAATTCTGGACTTTGGAAAAACTACAAGACTTCCACAAGATGCAGAAGAAGCAAATTTGGCGGTGGCGGTAAAGCAGTTTTACGTCTTAGTGAAACCTGCCTACCAGGAACCAACATGTATTTTGACAGATATTTTACTAGTGTTACTCTACTTGAAACACTAAAAGAAAAAGAAATATCTGGCACGGGTACTACAATGCAAAACAGGTTCCCAAACGTTGGCTTTCCAAATGATTATCAAATGAAAAAGTTGGAAGAGGAACCATCAGATCGAAAGTCAGAGAGGATAAAAAAATTACACTTATTAAATGGATGGATAACAGATCTGTTACGATGTCATCTACAAGTCACACTGTAGAACCAGTTGCTCAGTGCAAAAGATATTCCAGACCTGAACAAAAATACATTGAGATTCCTCAGCCAGCAGTAGTAAGACATTACAATGTAAACATGGGTGGGGTAGATTTAGCAAATAGAATGATTGCAGCATACAGAAGTTACCATAAGACCAAAAAATGGCCTGTGAGAGTTTTTGAGCATTTTATGGATTGTGCAGGCGTGAACTGTTGGCTTCAATGCAGATTAGATTGTAAAGAATTAGGTGCTCAGAAGAAGAATATTTTTGAGTTTAGTAAAAGGTGTTATTACTTCAGTTGAAACCGCATCAGATTCAGAAGATTATGAATTACAGGGAAGAGCAGAACAAAGGAACTCTGTTGGACGACCAGGAAATGTTCCATTGCCACCCAAAGAGGAAGCAAATTCAAAAGCCTTACACCTGCCCAAAGCTATTGACATCAAAGATGCCTAAAGATGTAGAAAGCCTGGGTGCAATAAACGCACTAGGATCCAGTGTACCACCTGTAAAATTTTTTTGTGTGTAGTGAAGGAACGTCATTGTTTCATTGAATTTCACAGTTAGTGATCGATCAATGTAAAAGTTATACTATTTTTCTGTATTGTTTACCAGTATTATGATATTTTTTTTATTATTTACCAATAATGTGTTAATTTGCTTCATTATGTGTCAATAAAAGATTTTTTAACGAGTACGATTTTTAATTTGTACATATATGAGTACATTCTAATAAAATATGTAAATCAGGCCCAATGTACACATATGTGTACAAATTATATAATGGTTGCAAGGGGAAAGAGAAATAAAATCGTTCTAATTCTGAGTTTAAGAAGTTCAAATAAATGTCACTAGTCACTTTTTTCGACAATTATGTTGTAATCTGGCACCTAGTCTGACGAGGATATAGAGGAGAGAGGTGTAATACCGACCAGAGGCTGATATCGACCACAGCAATAATTTAAATCACCACTCATACTTAAAACCTGAAATATGCTGTCATCTCATAATAAGGCCCTTGAAACAGTAGTGGTCGGCTTCGTTGTGTGTGTCTGAAATTAAGACGGAGTTTTGGTCGTTCTTATAAATTTAGGTATAATTTAACTATGTTACTGCTTTCTTCATTATGGTAAGTGTTCTTTACGGATGGTTAATTTACTGAATTTGTATTGGTGTTGTAACTGACAAATTTTTGGAGTTCTTGAAAATTACTAGGTTAGGTAGCCCTGATAGATTCAATGTAAAGAAAGTGTAGTGGATAATACCGACCAAGGTGGTCGATATTACCCATCACTGGTCGATTTTACCCGAATCAACATTGATTGTTGTTTTCAAAAAAATGCCGAAAAGATAAGTCAAAAAAACAACTCGCTCATCTTGAACCGAAGAATTCCATGCAATGCGCTGTCAAGGTAGTGCAAAGGAAGGAATTCAGCATTAGAACTACAGCAATACATTTCGAAATTCCTCATGGTACTTCTGCAGGATAGCTTGAGGAAACGATTTACCAATAAGAAACTAAAACTGGGTAGAAAAGCAGTTTTCACTCGTGATCAAGAAGCAGAACTTGCAAATCACGCATTGCAATTATCTAAGCTGTTTATGATTTAACTCCAAAAACTGTTCAAAAGTTAGCGTATGATTACGCATTTGAAAATGGTATAAAAATAATTTTAATGAGGGTAAAAATCGTGTGGCAAAGACTGGATTCATGGTTTCATGAAACGTAATTCTAGATTGCCTTTGAGAAGACTAGAAGCAACTAGTCTGAAATAGAGCACTTGTTTTCACTCGTGAAGAAGTTGATTTATTTTGCAGAAATTTAGAGACACTGCTGGACGAACATAATTTGAGTGCTCATCGTGTATTTAACGTGTATGAAACAGGAATAAGTTGTGTGCATCGACATCTCGTGTTCTCGCATTGAAAGGACCATCACAAGTAGCGAAAGAGGTCAGACTAACCACCATAGTTTGATGCGTAAATGCTGCGGGACAGTGTCTGCCCCCTATGTTTCTTTTTAAACAAATAAGGATGAAAGAAAGATTGGGTAGAAACGGACCCACAGGTTCACATTACAGATGTTTCCCATTTTTCGAGTGGCTCAAATACTTTTTCTCCTTTCGTGAAAGCTTCTATTACAGGTCCAGTGCTATTAGTGTTACACAACCGCAGCACTCACTCTAATCTAAATGCATACAATATTTGCCGCAATAATGGCATCAAAGTTTTATCGCTGCCGCTACGATAGAATTGTCTTGTCTGATGTAGCAGAGTTGCTCGAAAGAGCCTTCAATAGAGTTGCTAATATAGAAAAATATGTCAAAGAATTCCGAGTCACTGGTATTTATCCTAGAGATAAGTGCATCTTTTCGGAAGAAGATTTTACTAAACTAAACTCAGCAACAGGCGAAAACGAAGAACCGGACATTAGGGAAGACGCTTATTCAGTTTCAGGTCCTAATAGTTTATTTACAAATAATAATCGTGAAATTGATAATCGCACACCTCCACCTAGCGGCAGTTCCAATCCTAAAGAATCACAATCTCCATTGACTGTAAAAAGTTCTCGATCATGATGTAACCGATGATGAGGACCCAACTAGTAAAAAAGAAACCTATAATTGAACTTTGTCCGTTACCCAGTCCAGAGACTAGGACCATGACTAAAAGAAAACAGTAATCTCAAATTCTGACGTCTACCCCATTCAAACTGATATTGGAAGAAAAAGAGAAGGAGGGACAAAAAAGGGTTGACAAAAGTACCACATTTAAGAGACAATTACATTCCAAAAGGACAAGAAAAATGTCGATAAGAAAAAAGAAACTTGTTCAATCGGTCTAGGACGTTTAGGTGCGCCTCATTAGGCTCGCACCGTTAGGCGCGCGCTTTTAGACGCAGAGTCATTAGGCGCGAGCTCTTTTAGGCGCGCGAACTTTTAGGCGCGGGTACAGTTAGGCACCACTTGAATGATTGTAACATTACCTATGAAATGTAGTTTGGTAATTATCGAGCGGGAGTATGAGTTATGTATAGGCACGTATATGCTGTAAGCTGGCGGATTACATTTTTTATTCAACCCCCTTAATGAGGGTATGAAATCAAAGGGATTAGAGGTTATAAAACGATAAGGTTTAAGCAACGGTTTTCTTTTAAATCTGGATGGCATATTTCATTCATTGATTAAATTACCAGATGATTAGACATTTTCAAGAGCACTTTCAAGTTTTCTAAAAAGAATGTAGGTACGTTGCAAAAAAACTGAACTCTGCAAACCGTATGGTGATATACAGGTATGCAATAAAATATACTATAAAAGTTCCAAACGCTCAATGTCATATGCAGGGCGTTCCTTAATGATATCCTGAATTATGTTCCTAGAATGTTCCGTTTGGGAGTAATAAAATAAAAAACGTTGTATTGTACGAGAAGATTATGTAATTTAATGATTGAAAGAATACGTTACAAATTGGCATCTGCCTTCACTGAACAACAACAAAAACAACAAATGGAAACATACAGCATAAACATAATATTGGGAACAAGTAATATGGAACGGTAATCACAAAAATTGTTGGAAATGATCTCCTTCACTCAAAATGCATGATTCTGCCCTCCTTCTCATGGAATTCCACACTCGTTGAAATATTCCCGGAGTATGTTTTATATTATTACATGCTGCAACTATTCTCTCTTTCAATTCTTCTACACTGTTAATGGGACTTGTGTACACTAGCGTTTTTAGATAGCCCCACAAGAAAAAATCTAAGCTGTTAAGGTCGGGGGACCGTGGTGGCCATTCTTGAGGTCCCCCACGGCCAATCCAACGATTAGAATAAACAGTATCTAGATGATTGCGAACCATTCCACTGAAATGTGCTGGTGCACCATCATGCATGTACCACATATGGTGTGTTATTAAAAGCGGAACTTCCTCAAGCAGCTCAGGCAATTGTTCACGAATGAAAGTATGGTAAGCTTGTCCATCACGTCGTCTCGGAAGAAAGAATGGGCCAATAAAGTAATCGGCTATAATTCCTGACCAGACGTTCACCGAAAATTGATGTTGGATATGGGTTTCAGTTGTGGCTTTGGGATTCTCATCCGCCCACAAATGGTTATTGTGAAAATTCTGAATCGCATTTCTTGAGAAATTACATTAGTCCGTGAACAGGATATGTGAATCGAATTGTGGATTATGTGCAATATTATGAAGATACCACCAACAAAAAGTTACTCGCTTAGGAAAATCTCTCGGGAGTAATGCCTGTACTCTCAAAATATGGTATGGATATAACAAATAATCCATTAAAATTCTCCAAACAATTTGATGGCAAATATTCAAGTTTGTAGCTATCTTTCTTGTACTCGTTTCAGGCTGTTCTTCGACTGCGTGCAGGACTGCTTCCTCAATTTCAGTTGTTCGTACACTTAGAGACCTACCTTCAGATGTACCTCTTCGGACACTACCAGTTTCAACAAGACGCTGATGAATATTCGAGAAGGTTGGACTATCTGGTAAAGCACGATTCGGATATCTCTGGTGATAAAACCGTCTGGCCTTTTCCCCATTGCCATCAGAGAATCCATACACATAATGATTATCAGCCATTTCAGCAATTGTATACGTCATCATTAATAACAAAATTGTACAAAAACAATGGGAAAAGTTAATTTACAGTGACTTAAATTGAACTAGAAAATGTCAGATGGAAAAAGCAAGTGTCATTTTGAAAGGCAACTAGACTTATAGCGAAATTGTTATTTCATTCATTGAATTAATTTTCTCGCACAATACAACGGTTTTTATTTTATTACTTCCAAACGGAACATTCTAGGAACATAATTAAAGAGAGCTTTTATTTTTCAAATTGAACGAGGAATTAAAATGTAATTTTGTTTTTCAAGAAATCAGTGGCGTATAATTTTATTTCTTCAAAAATATCCAAGTGAGTGCCCGTACGCACGCCACTGCAGAAGCTGAAAATTAACTTCGTATCGAAAAATACCCACTTTCATGCACTCTAGCTTGGTACTAAATTTCACTGGAAAATGTTTAGCGGTTTAGAAGATATCAATTAATTTTCGTATTTTTCGTGTAACTTTGACACCCCGTATTTCCGTAACGGTACAGTTTAGGACCATACTTTATTAAGCAAACTATAATTATTTTTCGTGTAGATTCATCCACTTCAATATTCGCATATCATTAAGGAACACCCTGTAGATACTTAGAGTTTTGTAAAGAGAACCTATGCTTGTTGTCAAATCCGAATAATTCCTTAAAGCAAAGAGTTAAAACAATTAATAATAATAAATAAAAATGTATCCACATGGCGCCTAATTGTACCCGCGCCTAATGTTCCGGCGCCTAAAAGTTCGCGCGCCTAAAAGAGCTTGCGCCTAATGACTCGGCGTCCAAAAGCACGTGCCTAACGGTGCGCGCCTAAACGAGCGTGCCTAAACGTTGTTCAATTTGCCACGGTTTTGGGTTTAACACGTTGAGTGCAATGCTGAAATCCGGTTAACGGCTCTATGAATCCAACACAAATTGTTGGGTTAAAGGCTTTTTTTATGTGAACTGCATTTATTAGGCCCTGTGAAGGGATTTTGGCATTTGTCAAGGTCAATAGTTGTCCAGCAAACTGGACATTTGGTTATAATAATGGATTTGTCCTAAATATCCCACTATCCAGTTAACTGGACGCATAAATATATTAAAAAAATTACCAACCGCTATTTAATGGCGTCCAGTTAACTGGACAGTGGCACTCAACTTGTTAACAACGAAATTTAGTGGCGCTGCAGGTCCTGTGAATTTTGCCGCGACCATTTTTTTTACACTTTCTTTTATAACTTAACAATGCGTCATCTAAAACCAAAAATTCAAAAGTTTGCGGAAAAAGAATTAAAATCAGATTGTGAAACGTGAAAAACAAATAGGGCTTTTAAAAAAAAGGTGGCCCGCTTTAAGAATTCACTCTGTATAAGTCAAATTATTTTTAAAATGTGCGTTTTTCGTTACAAAATCATAATTACCGAATCTGTTGTTTAAACTAGTCGTACTTCCCTTAAAGAAACTGAGATATCACGAGTTTGAATTTGTCTGTATTTATGTGGAGAAAGTAACACTGTGGCATGAACTTAGTATGGTGAACCTTGTGAATATTTTTTTTACATTTTCTTCAATAACTCAACAATGCGTCATCCAAAACCAGAAATTCAAAGATTTTCGAAAGGATGATTTAAAGCAGATTGTGAAAGATGAAAAATATTTAGGGTGTTTTATTTAAAAAAAGTATTCTCGAATTCGCCATGTATAAGTCAGATTATTTTTAAAATGTGCGTTTTTCGTTACAAAACGTGTTTTTGTAAAATAAATTTCGCCACTTTAGTTAATGAAACCTATATTGGACTTGGACGCACTAATGAGCAACCCTGTATAAGTAACTAACCTATTAGTAGGTAATTTACCGAACTTTCTTTAAGTTCAAGGTAAGTATTGAATTTTTTAGAAGCAATCTTGATGATTTAATTAAATTATATTCAAGCTATCCTTCTTAATTACCAAAATTTAGATAAAAGTAAAAATACAAGAGTCTGCAAGTCGAGCCATAATGAGACATTCATTTCACTAAATGATTATTTATTTAAACGATTTGAACCAATAATAGTATGATTAATCGGTATTTTGGGAATTCCTACCAGTATTAACATATATAAGAATGTTAATGAATCAGCATACTACAACATAATTCATTATTTATTAAATATATAGGGAATCATAATTAATAATGCCTTGTTAGTTACGCAATCAATATACATATCTACTACGCAAAACACACAAATAATATAAACATATACGATAACCTTTTCATCTTTTTAAGGCCTTGGAAAAACATCTAGACTTTAAATTATTTCAAGTATTCGTACGATGATTTCATACATATTTTCGATAAGTAATATTAGTATTGTGCGAGCTTTCCTAAACAATGCATCGCCATCTTTTAATCGTTTGTTTTGGCCTGATTTTAAATTGGTGTAATGGGACTACTTGTCCACACATGGAACCGTTATCAGATTTTGACATGGATGGTGTATGTTACATTAATTTTTTACAATTAATACTTATCAAGTGCTTTCAGATTTTAGGTTATTGGTACACTGTGCAAAAATCAAGCGGGGCATCTCCCTGCCTTACTATGAATTTTACCAGAGTCCCAGAAAAATGGAATGAGTATGAGGTGATAGAGTCAGGTCCAACTACTGGACTGATTAATACTTTGGGTTTAAGACATGAACATAGTTTTAGAGGAAAGCTTCGTGTGCCAAATCCACAATCACCTGGTGTTATGGAGCTTGGTCTTACAATCAGTGAGTCTCTTTTAGTAAATGTTGATTCTAGTGACCCTTTCGTTCTAGGAACATACAAAGTGACGGTTATAAAAACAGACTACAAAAACTATGTTGGGTTTTTGTTATGTAAAAAAGGTTTTAAATTACATGATAGTCCGTGGGTTATAATAGCATCAAGGACACCTGGTCTTGCACCAAAATACTTAGAACCGGTAAGTTTAAGATTCGATGTTTCGCTTAAACAATAGCATTTACAGGTGTACGAAAGACTTTTAAAATACAATATTAATCCATACGTAATTGATACTGTAAATCAGCAAGACTGTCCAGAACATGGCGCTCAAGGTATTTTCATAAAAGCAGCATCAGGTATTCTTGACACAGTTTCAAAGACGGTTGGTGGAATTACGGGTATTTTTACGCCTCTTAGCAAACGTAAGGATACACGTCGAATGACAGAGAGTTCTAATCCTAGTGAGACGGGAGAGTTTAATATTGACGTCAGGTCTTCTTCAACATAATATTGAGTTATTTGTCTTAAATTTTAATTTATTAAAACATAAATCAGTTATTTTTGAATTTAGATCTATTTGGTATTAAATAGTTTTATACAGTTTGCTATTAAATAAAATTGTAAATCATTATATTTTTCCCTTACAGACCTTGAATTCTCCAGTTACTGTTAATACCGCACAAAATACTTATTAAGAGAGTCTGACACATAAATGTGTATGGCTTGGACCTAGCTTTTTAGGATAGTTAAACATATATAGTAATTGACACTTATTATTTTGATCAAATATATACGTCACTGTATCGAATTCGGTTTTGTACCCTTAAGGACTCCCGTAATGATTTTGACTAAAATACGCATCATAATGAACCTTTACTGGAACCAGATAGCGGCCGTAAGGATTGACGGAGAAATGACCGACCAAATAAAATATTAGGAGGGGCGCAACAAGGGCACATTTTGTCGCCACTATTATTTAACATCTATTCACAAGCGATATTTAAAGACGCCCTAAAAGACAGCAAAGTTGGAATTAATATCAACGGTATAAGAATAAATAATTTGCGCCACGCAGACGACACCGTCCTCTTGGCATAAAATGAGCAAGATTTACAAATATTGCTTGATCACGTCAATCAATCTAGTAACAACTATGTACTAAACATAAATAAAAATTAAACTAAAATAATGGTGATCAGCAAAAGTAGGACTGCTCAAACTAATATCGTGGTTAATGGAACCCGGTTAGAACAAGTTGTAAAATACGAATACCTGGGTTGTAATTTAAACGACAAATGGGACCACAGTATAGAAATTAGAAGCAAAATAAAACTATCAAGAGCATCGTTTGTAAAAATTAAGAAACTCATCTGCTGTTGAAATTTAAACCTACAACTACGCATGCGCATTGTACGATGTTATGTCCTGCCCGTTCTCTTGTATGGAGTGGAAGCATGGATGCTCACCCAAGCAACAACTAAAAAGATAGAAACAACTTGAAATGTGGATTTATAGACGCATACTTAAATTATCCTGGGTTGAAAAAAATAAAAAATGAGA